>JAUTDX010004675.1:0-29491 GCA_030844895.1 Ambrosia x helenae
AGAGAGGATTACAACTATCGGTTAGTTTTGATAACGGTGAAATTCTAACATTAGATGGTGGCCCATAAAGATAAGCAACCGAGAGACGATGTTGGTTCGATTAACCACAGCACGATGGAGAACACTCGAATACAATCCAATAGATAGTATGTGGAGCAAGTCACCCACATTTACAACAAGTGCACCTCTATCGGTGGGACCGTCACCCACACGGTTCCTTCCCTTTGAACCTGCAGCCCACTTGTGTTGTTTTGGTGCAAGATTGTGAGTAGGGTCGAGTCCGTATGGGCGCCAAACCCATGGCTCGGTCAGGGTCCGGACAAGCTGGTAAGAGTTTAATTGTAAAACAGACATGCTTCTTTTAGCTCTCCTGTTGGGCCAGCCCATTTTATGTCTCCTTTTGTTATACCCAATGATCCAAGTATTAACCACATTAGTTTATTGACTATTTATTCATCTCCTTCTTGTACTCTTCAATTACCTCACTGAAATATGATCAAAATAAAGCAATATTAGTTATAAGTGTCAATTTCAGCCCGTTTACCTATACATACGTCGATTTGGGTTATGTTTTATCTAAACAGTCAAACGCGTTGGCTAGAGGGAACACCGGAGAATAGACGAAATAGATCAAACCTGTTTAAAGTTATTTTCAAGTACCAACCGCATAAGACTTCCTACATTGTACTTTCGTGATAATAATTTTTTATAATAATTTTTGACACATGAAATACAAGAAAAGTGGATGAAAAATGTGTGTGTGCAATTATTTAGACAAAAACAAAAAATGCAAGAAAACATCTATAGACACGTGCATGAAATCTTAGGCCTATATAGAAATTATGGATCATAGTCAAAACTATTCGAATACATAAAAATCTTTGTATAGCTCTATTCAATAAATTAAATAAATAGGTGGTTTATCGGTACCACGTTGATTTGATTTTCTAAACGGTTTTGCTAATTACTATAGCCCTAGGTAAGTGTGTGTTTGGGGGGGGGGGGGGGGGGGGTTATGGGGGGGGGAGCGACCGACTTTTCTAATTAGCAAAGCCAGGGGCGGACCTAGTGTATAACTAAGTGCCGCGTCCGTTGCTGCTCATCTTCGCTCGCGTAGTGGAAAATTTGTTTTTTTTTTTGTTTTTACGAAATTTGAAAAACTTGCTACTAAAATAAAAAAAAATGAAAAACGTTACTACTAAAATTCATTTCTAGATCCCGCACTAAGCAAAGTCGCTTAAAAATCAAGATGGTACCGTTAAACCTCGTAAAAATACCAAAAATTCCAATCCAACACCTTAAAAAAAAAAAAAAAAACCCTGTCTTGATCAGTTTACCCAAAACAAAACTTTTGACCAACCCGTTTGGCCACCTTTAGTAATATCATTTCCCCATAGTACGTACAAAAGATTCTTACCAAAAGTGTGTGTAACCATTAGGCAAAGTTTTTGAGCATGTTCATAAGGCGAACCAATGATGGTAAAACCTTCGGACCACATAAGTTTAGGGAAAAACGACGATATCCTAGCAACACCATAGCCCGAAACACCATCAGCGGCCGGCTGCTTGTAACTTCTGTTGAATAGGTAGAGAAAACAAATTTCTCCCACAAGTTTCCATGGCATCAAGAACCATCATAGGGACCTCATGGTTCATGACTTGAAACACACCCCATGTTTGCATGCATGGCCAACTTGCATCATGGCATCAGGGTCTTCAAGATTGATCACTGGAACAGGCTCTGAACCACATGAGGTCGGGCCATCGTCGTCGATAGAGGACCATGTGTATGAATCGGGCAATTCTTTCATTGAACATAGGTCTAAAATGGCTTTCAGTTTTTAGTAGTTTTAAAGACATGGTTATGAGATGAGTAGTTTTGTTTAGTAAGAAGATATGGTATTGGTATTGTAGAAATTAAGTTGTTGTGTGTATGGTATATATATAAAGGGTTGAGGGTAAAAAGGTGAGGAAAATGGTAGGGTACATTTGTTCATCGATTTATGGTATTATTTGTTAATATGGGTCACATCGGGTTGGTCCTGCCGTCGAAAAGCTTTTTTTCTTATTTTGAAAGTTAATATGAAAAACTTGATGATGTATGTAACATTGTGCATTAAGTGAGTGAACCCAAATATATCATGTTTCATAAAAAAAAAGTTAAACTGAACAAAACCCTTTTTTAAAGTTCCTTTTTACAATTTAGATGTGTTTGTTTAAAAATGTTGATATTTTTAATTAGGAATAATGGAAATAAATAATCCCAACTATTGACTATTGGCCAATAACAGTCTCAACAACGAAAATTACCAATAGTGGTCCCAACTTTCGACATATTGGAATATAATGGAACCAAACTAACGGAGGTCTAACTCCGTTAGTGTGATGCTGACGTGGCATGCCACGTAGGATCATTTTTGCCATAAATGATAAATTACACAAGGATAGCAGTCAAACGGGTAACAACCTACGTCATCACACCTTGATGGTCAAAAAGTTTTAAGGTGTAACAAGCCAAGTAAGCCGTGCCAGACTGCCAGAATAGTGTCTACTTTGTCCGAATAAATTATCCATCCAGGAACTTATGGTTTTATTTTTACACAGCTTGTTACTCACTTAGGCAAAACGCGTCCTGGTAGATAAGGTGCACTCCTTATAAGGAAGACTTTGTTCCCCTTCTCAACTCATGTAGGACTTGCATGTCCACTCCCCTTACGGAGCCTGATGTGTTAGAATAAATACAAATAACATTCATACATTTATTTATTGGTCATTATTATCATTTATGTTACAATTGATCAATTACCTTTATATCTTTAAGTTAATAATAAGTGATTCCTTGATGGACGAAATTACCCTTAATATTATTATTAGAGTGTTTTCTGGTGTATAAATAGACGCATATTAGAGGTAGGGGTGTTCATCGGGTTTGGTTTTCGGTTATCGGGTTATTCGGGTCGGGTTATTCGGGTTTTCAGTTGTCAAAATATACCTGATGACCGATCCGATCTAGTTAAATGGTTATCGGTTATGGGGTTAATCGGGTTCGGGTTTTTCAGGCCGGGTTAAATGGTTATCGGTTTAATGGTTCAGGTGTTTGAGTTACATATTTCTAACAATTTAAGTTGCGTATTTCTATCCATTTGGGCTACAATATGTGTAAAAATAAAACTACAAGATGGCTACAATATTTAGTTGCAAATTTGGCTACAAAAACACTACTCCGATATACATAAAAATATGAAAACTGGATCATTTATTTGTTTTTGAATTATTCGGGTTATTCGGGTCAACCCGAATTATACAAAACTAATCCGAAGACCGACCCTAAAGACTCTAGTCGGGTACGGGTATGCACTTAATCGGGTTTGGGTTAATCGGGTAAGGTTGTTTCTCGGGTCGGCCACTTCGGGTTCGGTTCGGTTATTGGTTATCGGTTAAAAAGAACACCCCTAATTAGAGGATGAATGCGTTGGCAAATCATAACGCCATTAGACTCACAAATTTGTCTCATCCCTCTCTCTCATTAACGAGTTTTTCAAGAACTCATAACACCATCACTTAGATACACCCTAAAGGGAACCCAACAATACTGACAAGGATGTTGTCTTTCACCAACACTCTCTCTGTATCTGTTGCTAGTTTCACCAATCTATCATGTATCTTTATCATCATTATTATTATATTTTCCATTACTTGCAATCAGAACTGATCAACACAACGTCCTTGTTGGCACACCCAACCCCTGGCTCTAGGGGTGTTCATCGGGTTTGGTTTTCGTTATCGGGTTATTCGGGTCGGGTTATTCGGATTTTCATTGTCAAAATATTACCTGATGACCGATCCGATCTAGTTAAATGGTTATCGGTTATGGGGTTAATCGGGTTCGGGTTTTTTCAGGCCGGGTTAAATGGTTATCGGTTTAATGGTTCAGGTGTTTGAGTTACATATTTCTAACAATTTAAGTTGCGTATTTCTATCCATTTGGGCTACAATATGTGTAAAATAAAACTACAAAATGGCTACAATATTAGTTGCAAATTTGGCTACAAAAACACTACTCCGATATACATAAAAATATGAAAACTGGATCATTTATTTGTTTTTGAATTATTCGGGTTATTCGGGTCAACCCGAATTATACAAAACTAATCCGAAGACCGACCCTAAAGACTCTAGTCGGGTACGGTATGCACTTAATCGGGTTTGGGTTAATCGGGTAAGGTTGTTTCTCGGGTCGGGCCACTTCGGGTTCGGTTCGGTTATTGGTTATCGGTTAAAAAGAACACCCCTACCTGGCTCTGATACCATTTGTGACATCTGGCCCCTCGTATCATCAATATTGTTCGTGTTGCCCATGATGGTTTCTAATCTAGGAACTCATGGATTTGTTTTTGGTTGCCTTACTGAAGACTTCTTAGGAGGCCACCATCCTAGTACTATCCCCAATAAGCATACTTAACTGTGGATTTTTCATGTGCCCCATAGCCAATACGCCCAAATCAGTTGGTGATATAGGAGACACAACATTCCTTATGAATTAGTAATCTCTTTTGGCCATTGTCATTGTGGGATTTGCCTAGGTATTACAATGGTCCATATTGATCTTTTTGGTATCGTTACAATAACACCCCTACCTTAGGGACTTCTTCGTCCTCTATAAGGTTTGCTCCGCCATCTCGGATGACAAAAGAGTGGTTTGGATACCCTTTGCTACAACCCAGGTAAGCCATGCTAGAGTATTGTCCATTCTGCACAAATAGGTTACTAGAGAATGTTTCCACCCTCCTTATATGTTAAAATAAGTAAGTTTGATAAACCAGACAAGGTATAGCGATCCTTAGCGCGTTGACTATCATTACTTACGTGATCACTAAATAACTTGCATCGTTCAAAAACATTCCTCATTTATATTCCTTGCAATAAATGGTTTAGGAAATGGCCACGAGTTTTTAATGAGTATAAAGTAGAAGCGTTACACTTAAGATGGACTTAACAATTTTTAGCTATACAAAACTCCATTCTAAAAAGATAAATAAGAAAAGATGCACTTAAGTGAGCGGTTCCATGGTGGTTGGGATTTGTCTAGAACACAACCCCATTCTTCCCAATGAATTGTATAACTTGTGTCAAAAAGGATCGGGGCGAGGTTGACAGTGAAATACTGGCCTTCTGGCGAGCAGTTCGAAGACACTCGAATGAGGACTCTAACATTTGCAGGAACTTGATAGTGACCCATCTGGTTGCAGAACGCAGCCCCTTATTTATTTCTTTTCTCACCTCCGCACTCTATAAAGGTTCTTCACCTATGTTTTCCACATCAATAACTAATAATAAAATATTAACGTTAAACTAAGGGATTCAATCCAAGAGTAAGCCTTGTTTGTAAATTTTCTAAACTATTTATCTTTTTCACTTGCATCTTATTTTACAATTTTTTTACCAAACCTCCACTTTTAAAGATTAAAATTGGTCAGTTTTTTGAATAACAAAGTTTTTTAACACTCTTAATTCCACATTTACCTTGCACTTACAAGGATTTAAACCTACAACATCATATTTGTAAGGGTGACACAATAATACTAGACCAATATATCATGGGTTAAAACTGGTGAGTTAATAGCAAGAGTTGAGTAAGGAAACAGTGTCTTCAGGTTTGAAGCTTGGTTCTTATCTAAGCTATACTAAAGTTACAACATGTTCTTTGCTTGTTGTATATATGTGGTTAGTTAAAATAATAATCATTTTATAAATTTAAATCTTGATATAGTTGTGTGTGGGGGCCCCTTCTTTGGGGACCTCCAGTGGCGCTTGGCATCCTTGCCTATGCGTTTAGGTGGTTTGGGCCTCCTTTCAGCTCGAGATGTTGGGGTTTATGCCTTTGTGGCGTCTAGAGCTCAGTCTTGGGAACTTCAGGATCATATCCTTCGAAACAGTGGGGTCATCGGGTTAGACCCGACAATCAACAGGCGCTCGAGCGCTTAAATGTCTATCTCCCGAACTTTGATATTGGCGGTTTCTTTTCTAAGGACATCGACCCCCTCAATGCCACAAAAAACTTTGGCGAATGCTCTGTTTAGCAAAACTGCTTTTGGGTTGTCCTCACACCAGAAGGCGTGGTTGAATGCCTAAAGGGTCCTGGGTCCTTATGCTTAGGATTTTTGACCGTTATCCCGATTGAGGGTTTGGGTCAATGCATGTCTGCAGTGGAGTACATGACTATACTCAAGTACCGGTTGATGATCCCTATGTATCCGGAAGATGAAACATGCCCCATCTGCCGTAAAGCTTACATGGATAAATACGGGGAGCACGCAATTCATTGCAAAGAGCTCCCTGGGTTCAAATACCGACATGACTGAGTAAGAGATGTTTTGTGGGACATCCTGAGAAGAGCTGGGATTTCTGCCAAAAAGGAGGCCTCTGTAAATTTTCTCACAGACTCTGCGGAAGGGAGATCCACCATGCGACGAGCAGATCTGCTTGTCTTTGGTCGGGAGAGGGGGAACATGCTTGCGTGGACATCACAAGGGTATCTCCTTTGGTTTGGTTAAGGGAAACATGGTTTGCAGCTGGGTAAGCAACGAGAAAGGCGGAATCGAAGATAGTAGATAAGCATGTTAAAGCTTGTGCAGAGAACCAACATGTCTTTATCCTTTGGCATTTGATACCTTTGGCTCCCTAGCTAGCGCCAGAAGCTATTCGTTTCTTGACTAGGGTCCAACGAGTCGTCCATAACAAATAGTTCATCTCCACGGGCAAGGATTTGTCTTTAGTAGATTAGGGTTTGCATTTCAGAAAGGGGTGGCAGCGCAGCTTGTTGCCCGTCTACCTTCTATTGTGATGTAACTTTCGTATTTTGTTTTAATGAAAGAGATATATCATTTCAGAAAAAAAAAAGTCTTGATTTTGTGTTGGTGAATTAAACTAAATCATAAATTACTAAAACAACACGCATCACGTATTATATCAAGCATTTTCGATACCGGTACTGATACTCAATTTTAGCAATTTTCGGGATCGGTATATGCGGTACCGAGCTCATCTCTACTCAACCCGAAACACAACACAACTATAAGTATGCTCGTATTAAGGTTTATGTCTTTGACGCAAATAAATATATGAGTCATGTTTAAACGGACATATTTAATATACCCGTGATCAAGCCGAAATCTTTCAACCCATCAAACTGGTCAAACTAATATGATTAACATTACCAATACTAACTAAAAATTTTAGAAAATAAATGTATTCAAAAGGTTTAATACATTTATCATTGGTGTTCAACATATTTGATATCCTTATACCGATTTATATGTTTTCTTTCTAGTTCCGGATAAAGGAACTTGATTTCTTTCCTATCGCAGTCGGCCATTCATGTGCCTTTTTCTTGTCTTGAAGCAAAAACACTATCAGTATTGAGCATGTGGTCGATCTATATTAGACAAATGTGATAATTAAAGAAAAAGGAACTTGTCTTTGCTAATCATTGAGGATTTATAATTCGCCTCGTTATTCTCTCATTTATTTACTGTTACCCTGAACCTCACATGCAACGTTTTTTTAAGGGAAAAAAAAATACGACACATAAATGAATACTGTATTTCTCTAATCATTAGCCTCCTGTAAATGTATCAAACTTCTTATATTTTCCAACGATCACAACATATTTGACGTCGTTCTTGGTTCAGATCATGCCACGTACGTACGTATACATGTAAACAACCTGTTAGAAGGGGTCCTGAAGTCAGAGGCTCGAGACCAATAGACCATCCCACAATGGTCAAGTTGATAATGTATGGTAGCGTTGTTATGTGTATGTACTATGTAGGATGTGTGTAGGCAAAAGGTATGTAATAATAGAAAGGGAATAAATGATGTGGCCAAGATTTATCATCCCTCTTTTAAGTTTCAAGGATGGAACTGCCCATTAGGTCAATATGTTTGAGTACAAGCTTCGGCCTGTTTTTTGTCGCTTATTTAAATTATATGAACTTCCCACAGAATAAGTTAATGAACAATTCATGAACGCCTGGTGTATTTACATGCCAAAATATTTGTATACCACACTCATTGTATCTCTATCTTTATACACATGCATGCGTGTAAATAGAGAGAGATAAAGTGAGAGGGGTTTACCTTTATAATGTACATTTTACCCCTTACCTTGTATAATGATAATTATTTGTATATTTGTGCATTTGAGCAAGGCCGGCCCTGAAAATTCAGATGTCCGGGCCGAGCCATGAAATATGTGTCCCTTAGTCTTAGGTCTTTTAACGAATGTTTTCATAACCGAAGGGACGTTGAACCAGTGTTCTTGCTGGTTCTCTAGTTGGACCGGTTGAACTGAATATAGAACTGAAAGTGTCGTAATAATTATAAAAATTAATATGTTTGGCTAATTGGCTCATAAAAAAAAACCATCGTTTCTTAAAATTCCATAATAATTTGAAGGGCCATTATTTATGTCTAGACGTCAAAAGTTTTTTAATAAAACGTATTTGACTTGCATGATGTGCGAAAGCGTGAGACCATTACTGTTTTGTATTAAAATTTACTGCAAAGGCTGCACAATTATTGTACCACAAAACAAATCTCAAGTAACACACACTTCAACTTTTTTTAATTCTCTCGTATCCTTCCAATCTAGTTTTTCATCCTTATCTACTCTTCACCTTCTTGGCGTTTATAACCAGTGATGTTCAAGATGAGAACTTTTTTTGGGTCAAAACAGAAAGAAAATACATACAGAAAAAAAAAACACTCGTCGCCGCTCAAAGTGCCCCTTTAAAAATTGGGCTCGGGCCGGGAGTCTTCCCCGCACCCCCTCAGGACCGGCCCTGCATTTGAGGTCCGCATAAAATCGAATTTTTAGCAAAGGGTCAAGTTATGTTACACAGTGTAACAAAAATGAGAAGGGTGAGAATGATAAAAAAAGCAACAGATCACGAAATATGACACAATGAACCACAAAATATAACATAATGCCAAAAAAAATATAACACAATGCTGAAGAAAAAAGACATAATGAGAGGCAAAAATGACACAATGATGAAATAAGAAAAAGACACAATGATATAACATAAATTTTAAAACTACCAGCTAAATATCCAAAAAAGCGAAAATCTAAAAACTAAGATCGTAGGGTTCGATGAGACAGTTCCAATGCCGCTTAAATGAGTTCAATCGGAATCTATTTGATACCCTTCCTACGACTTCCTATTTTTCTTTCACTGTGTACGTAAACAAACTGAACTTTCAGCGAACAGTTCATGAACCGTTCTGCGGGAAGTTCGTTTGTGTTCATTCATTTAATAAATGAACGAACACAAACAAAAAATTTCGTTCGTTTAGTTAAACGAACGAACATGAACAGAGGTCGCGTTCGTTCGTTTATGTTCGTGAACGTTCGATAATGTGTTCGTTTGTGTTCGATAGTTTAATGGAGTTTGTAATTTTATTTTGTATTCTTTAATTTTTATTTATTTTACTAAAATGAATAAATAATTTATGTGAAGTAAGTATATAAGACTTCAAGTTTAAATAAATGAAGACTTCAAGTTTAAGATGAAAGCTTAGTTTTTCGAGACACCACTTGATTATGTTTTAAATATTATGTTATAGGATCCGGATATTTTGAGAACCAAGGCGAGTTGTGAGAACCATAGGAACCACTTTTTAACCATTGATCTATGCAATCCAAGGGCCAAGATTTAAAGAAATTTTTTTTTGTCATTTTGTGAAAACATAAATCTGATTTCTATTTTTTAATTAAAATATTAAACTAAAAGGGTAGTTTGGGAATCAAAAAACCAAACAATTCTCTTTCTTCTGCCACATATGTGACAACCCGACAGTTTCAAAGCAATGACTTTTAACCATTTTGTTTTCAAAATTTTGCATTTCACTCGTGTATCAAAGCAGGCGATTTTTAGCGATTAAGTATCCATCTTCACACACCGGCGATACATCTGGTTTTGATCATCTTCTTACATTGTAAGTAAAAAGCCTATCTTCTTTTTTGATGTGGTTATTTTTTTGTAAGCCATTGCATGTTCATCGGTGTAATGTTTTTGGGGTTTTTCGTTTTATACTTCGGTGTAATCGCTGGTTTTGTTGTTTTTCTGGTTTTTAGGGTATGTGTTTTTGTTGGTTTTGTGTTTTTTGTTTTTTCTTTCATGCATTCTATGGTTTTTGGCTGTGGGATTTTGATTTTTGGGGGTTGGTGATTCATACTTTTGCCTGAAAGAAATTGATTTCATACAATGGGGGTGGGTTTTGAATTTTGCGTTTGGGTTGTGCTTTTTTTGGGGGTTGGTTTTTGATTTTTTGGTGGTTGGTGATTTATACATTCCCTGAAAGAAACTGATTTCACAATTGGGTGGGGTTTTTGATCTTTTTGGTGGTTTTGATTCATACATTGGGGGAAAATAACATTTTTATACATTGGGGTAAAAAGCAGTTTCATACATTGGGGGTTTTTATTTCATAAAAAAGGTGTTTTTAGTTTGGTGGGTTTTTTGATTCATAAAAAAGGGTTGTTATTTTTGATTCAAAAAAGCAATGTCATAATTTGGTGGGTTTTTGAGGGGTGTTTCTGATTTTATTGTGTGTACTTTGTGTAATGCAGTTTTGTGTTTTGTGAAATTGTGTCAAAACCATGGTTATTGGCACACGGAGTGGTAAGCGGCAGCATGTAGAATTATCAGCAGCAGGGGCCCTTGTTTGCCTCCCGTACGACGTTAGAGGTTGGTAAAAAAGTTATATACCCGTGTTCTTTTGCTGCCCCAAAATAGGGCCACTGTTTTTTATTTTGTGTCTTCCTTTTGTTTGTTTTGACAGCCGCCCCTCTCGATGTTGGGTCATCTACACCAGTGTTTAAAGGAATTAAGAAGCGGAAGAGGAACTTTGAGATCAACTCAGATTCCGATGGGGACAATGTCGGTGACAGCGAAGTGGCGGGTAGGAAACTGAAGTCAAGGCCAACGCCGTCCTGGGTAAGCCTGAAAACAAGGTCGTCGCCCCGGCAGTTGTTCTTAGCCATTTCGAAGCTTAGTAACAGGCAGCAAGAGGCCGTCAGGCAGATGGGTTTCGGCGATATGTTGGGGTTTGTGGTTGACGGGATCCCAGTGAAGCTTGCGCACTACGCGGTTGATGCTTTCCAACCGGCTCAGATGAGTATGAAGTGCGGGCAAGACGAATTAACCATAGATGCTACTGTTGTGCAGAAGGTCTTTGGGGTTCCACGTGGCAACATCAAATTTGAAACCCTTACAGAGTCCAAGCATTTACATCCGGCGCTCCAAGTTTGGCGTGATCGGTACCCTACAAAAGGTTACCTTCCACCGACGTTGATAGCAAAAAAGATCATGGAGGATGACTATGAGGATATGTTTACTTTCAAAGTTGATTTTATTATGCTTTTTGTAACTACAATGATTACTTCTTACAAAAACGGACTTTGCAAGGAAGAGATCCCGAAATGCTTTACCGATGAGACAGATTCGAGGACATCGATTGGTGCGACTTTATGGTGCAATCGCTTAAAGGTTGTAAGCATAAGTGGCGACGTATGGACCCAACCTGTGCATTTGCCGGCCCGCTGACATTCTTGACGGTATTTTTTTGGTGTTTTTTTAGACTGCACACGCGCATGAATTCCTGGATTGTTCCTTATATATTTTTTGTTGTTTTTTTTGTATGCAGTTATTATATGTTGACAGCTTTTCAGTCAATGGAATGACCACTAAGCCGGGTGTGCGTGCCATGCATTACTGGACCCAGGAGTTGTTGACTGCGCGCCAGGAACATGAAATAACCAATGGTGGTTTTGGGTTAGGGAAGAGAAAAGAATTAAATGTTGGAGCAATCAGAGATGCTGGTGGTGTAGGAAATAACATTGAGGTACCCCGCCCCCTTTCCGCACATTGTAGTGTTTTTAGTTTATACACATTGCTGTAAACTTTTGGAACTCTTTTTTGGTATCATAGATGGATTTGCGTGTGGCCCGGGAAAAGGTTGGAGAATTTAAAATGGTGAAAGTGGGCGTGGAGGAAATGTTGAGCTCACTATCGTCGAAACACCCGAATAACACGTGTGTGGTTGCATTGATAGCTGAGTACAGGAAATCTTTATCGTTTGGTAATGAAGATGCTGCTCAGATGCCCAAAAGTTTGGATACGCCTACTAAGAGGATCATGGATGTGGTGACAGAGTTGGGTGAGCGATATGGCGTCAGGGCAGTGTCGAATGTGTCTGTGGATGTCGAAGGTATGTGTAAAAAATTATATAACCTTTTTTTTTTAGACACTAGTGTAACTAACGAAACCGTGTTATAATTCTAGGGGTGGAAGGTAATGTGGAGTCTGCTGATGTTGACACTCATGAGGTTTGTCTAGGGCGAGACGGTTCGGAGGAGGCGGACGATTCGTCAGATTCTGGTGGTGAAAATGAATGGTTATTAACTAGGGTCGGGCCAGTTGGAAAGTGTTATGGTGGCCAGCTTGAAAACGACCAAAGTGTTCCAGACCCCGGTATCCCGCCCAACATGTCAGCAGGAGTTAGTAAACAGAGTGACCCGGTACCGGTAGATGATGCGCCCAACACAAACGCGCCAAAAAACGTGGCAATCAACACCGAGGCAGCTGTATCTACTTCATTGGGCTTGGGTTTAAAACAAGCATTTGTTCCTGTTGTGCAATGGTGTGGTGAAGTGCAAAACACATTGGTTGGGGCAATGGGCGCACACAGGATGAAGTTGGGGCTCGCATCTTCGCTATGGAAGCCTGATGCAGGTGTAAAAGATGCCCAATCGACCGCACCAAGCCAGCCAACGTTTAGCCTAGGGTTGACGCAAGACATGGCGCCTAATTTTGGAGACGCTGCAGCTAGCTGTGTGGGAGGTTAAGCATGCCTTTTTTTACTTAAGTTTTGTTTGCATTTTATTTGTTTTGAAATTTATTTAGTTGTTGCATTTTTTTTACACCAGTGTAAACTAAAAAAAAAAAAAAGATGTCTCAATTTCTGTTGTTTTTGTTGTTTTTGGTTTGTAGGATCACCAGGGGAGGTTGTTCCTTTAAGCCAGCCGAGTTTTAGTTTGGGCCTAACCCAATTCGGGGATAACAGCCCTGTAGAAGGTTTTTAAACAATGATGTTAAGTTTTGTTTGAGGTTTGCACACTGGTGTCTGTTATTTTTCTAGACTAATTTACCTCCGGTGCAGGTAAAAAACAGAACGAAGCAGTGGCGGAAGATTTGGTCGTCAATGCGGCGAAGGATGTGGTAGGTGAAAAGCTATCAGCTATTGGCACCTCAGTAACGACAAGCAGCGGCCCAACAAATGTGCCTGTGCGACGGGGGTTGACAAAGAGTATGGTGGCCAGGATCCCAGTTTCTTTGGACAGTGATGTCGAGATAGAGACGAGAGACACAAGGAGGAAAAAGCCGCCTGGACGTTCCTTTTCAAGCACACAAGTAAGACCGTGCTGATGGAGCAAGCAATTGCCAATGTTAAGAAAGGGTAAGTAAATACTTTTAGCGGCTTTTTATTTATTATTGTTTATTTTTTTTGTGATTGGCGGCGAGTTTAGGGTTTTTATGTCTTTTACTTTGGCGTAGGAGAGCAAATGTTGCGCATCTTGGTGAGGGGAGCATTGTTAGCCACGAAGATTCTGATTCCTCAGGCATAGATCCCACCGAACATTACCCGTAAGTGTCCGGCCGCACAAACCCCTAATGTCTTTGGAAAGCCTGTTTTTACACCAGTGTTTCCTGAGTGTTTTTTTTTTATTCTATGACAGGTATGTAATGTTTGAGACAACTTTCGGATTGCGAGCTGAGACTCCATACCTACAGTCTCTAGACGTGGGTAGGAGATTGTATGGGACAGTGGTAGATGCTTGGATGCATGTCCTTAACACCGAACAAGAGTATCAACTTCCTGGCGGACCACGGCGCTTATTTCTCCCTTGTTCCACTATTGTGAGTTTACATATCATGTTTCTGAGTTTACATATCAGTTTACTATTTTGTGAATTCAAAATCAAGTAGATTTTTTTAAAACAGGTTGATTGGATGTTAAATTTGAAAGAGGACAAGAAGGGTACTTGTGTGGAAGCTTTTAGGAATGGCTTGTCGGGGGCGCTGTCTGGCGACGATACTCAGCTTGATTTACGAAACTTTGACATGGTTTTTGTGCCTATCCTGGAGTTGGAGCACTATTACGCCATGGTCTTTGACTTGAAACATGTTGATATATGCGTGATAGACAACAACAGCCCCAAAAAGTCAACTGTCTTGCTAACAGACCACCGGGAATACTTGCATAAGGGCACGCCATACAAAGTGGTAAAAACTTTTATTTTGTGTTGATTGTTTTTATTTTTTCTTGGGTGACCGCTAAGTAACCTTGAAACTACTAACTTGTCGCAGAAAGATATCTTTGTTCGATACCTTCGCCTAGTGAGGCACGCAAAGGCAGGTGTGATGGGGCGATGCAATATCAGGCGGGTTGATGTTCCATGGGCTACACACAAGAACACCTCGGACTGCGGAGTGTTCTTAATGCGCCACATGGAGAAATACATGGGGGTTTCAGCTCCTTTCTGGTGTGGGTTTAACTTGAATGGTAAGAGAAAGCAAGCACAAGTGGATGCATTGAGGAGGAAGTATGCAACGAAGATCTTGCTGGCACGTACAAACATCTACAAGGATCGGATATCGGATGATATGCTGCGCACATAAAAAAGGGTGGTCTGTTGGTGACTAATTCCATTTCAGTTGTCTCAAAACATTAGTAGGTTATTTTGGGGTTGTAACTATTTTAAAGACATATTTTGTGTTTTTTGGCGACCCGATAGGGTCTATGCCGCGTTTTGGTGTCACGTGTAACCTTAATATGACGGCTTTTCGTAAGCACGTATCTTACTTAGTGGTTATAATTAATCTGTCCATCGTCGCGTAGCCTATGTCATCGTAGCCATGTAAGATGTATCCCCCACCCCCTTTACACTGGTGTAAGTAGAAGGTCATGGCAAGAACACATAAACAGTTTTTGTTTTCCACTGGTGGATTATTACAAAATAAAAGAAAAATGGACCAAAAAAAAACCAGTCTTTGGTTTTAATATGTCCATTCCCGACTAACGTATGACAGTTACACTGGGGTAAAACCCAAAAAAACAATGGACATAGAACAACTTCTTCAGTCAGGAGAAAAATAATCAACTACTTTTTAATATGTCCATCCCCGAATAACCCATGACATTTGATAGTGATTAGTATTTTTTATGTATGACCGTTACACTGGGGTAAAAACCAAAAAACAATGGACATAGAACAGCTTCTTTTAATGAGGAGAAAATTATGGTGTGGTTTTTCGTAACGCCAACAATTTTGTGCCGTATCTTTACGAAGCGCCATTATACTGCTTTTTAAAAATAAGGCATGAAGACAAACAAACATTTTTTTTTTAACCTGTTGGACAAATTGCCAAAAAATGGACATAGCATAGTTTTTTGTTCGGCCTTTTTGTAGCCTCGTTTATCATGAATGACTTATTAGTTTGGGCCCTTACATTTACCCTGGGGTAACCACAAGGCATTACGAACCAATGTACTACAAAGTAACACCCTTTCATTACTGAGTTTTCATTACAAAACACAAGGCATACAACCCCCGTGGACTTTGCCTTTACATAAGTTACCAAAATAAGCCCCTTCCGCCAAAAAAGGCGTTCTAAAAGATTTTAGTATGGTTACCAAAAATGCGCGTTCCACACATTGTAGTTAGGTCTGGAACACGCATTTACACCATATAACATAAAATATGCGGGGGGGGGGGGGGGGGTTAGGGTTATGTTTTAAGGTTTTACACCACATCATAAAATATATAAAGTACTATGCGTAGCCTGTTCAACCATCTTTACTAGGGGGCTGGTTGTTGGTTCTTCTTGGGGCAGTTCCTGGAATCATGATCCGTCACGTACTCTTGGCAAGTCTTGCATTGCCGCGGGTTCTTCTTCTTCTGGTTCATCGCCTTTTCACCAGGGCCAATTAGTCGACGGTTTGTCCCACACCCCTTGTTCCTTATTCCTTGCGGGTTGCTGCATGCCGGGTCAACATCTTCTGGTACACCTAGCAGATTCGCAATTATCGCCTCTTTCACAACCTCTGGTTCACCCGGGTCATTGTCCCTCTTTGTCATAACTTCCTCCATCAGACACTTGAGGTTTTCTTTGAATGTCAATAAACGTTCAGGCTCGAAAGTTAGGCGATCAACACATTGAGTAAACATGTTAAACAACTCATTACGCATCACGGCACTAGCGCTGTTGTCCACACCATACCGAGCCTCTATGCTGAAAACAGATTTAGGTAACACCTCGCGCCTCCAACGTTTTAGGATATACTTCTCAGGTATTGCCTCCACTTTTGTGTACCTGAACACACAAAAAATATGGCGGCACAAATATCCTATCCGGGTCCAGTTGTTGCATGAACAAGTTGTGTCCGCATCAGCAGAGTTCACCTTAACCTGTAAAAAACACGCCAAAAACAGGGGGAAAAACGGTTAAACTGCTGTGCATGTTCGGAAACTTTACACTAGGGGGTTGGGGGGGGGGGGGTAAGCATAAAAGGCAGCCGCACCGTGAAATCATTCACCACATCCGAGTTCTTGTCAATGTGTGTAACAGTATACTCTTTAACACCGTCAACCTCTGCCTGGTTTGTGATGAAGCAAAGCAGTAACCCTTTCTGGATCTCCTTCCGAACCTCGTTGAATATCGTCTGAGAGTACACCGTAGCACAATGCTTTTCAATCGCCAAGCTAGTTTTTAATTCAGGGACCCGATAGTCAGTGTTAAACTCTGCAACCCTCTGATTGTACCTTTGCGTATCCATCGTTGTATCGAAACACAACAAGAATTGCACCAGTGTATTTGCCCAGCTTGAGTTAACCTTGAATGATGCGTTAGAGCTTTCACAACGCGAAGTAGTCTTCATGAGACAAGACATAGGAATTTCACGGAAGTAAGCGGGGACCCAAAGTTCTTTGATGCTGTACATGTCTCTTAGCCAATCATTGTCGTTCAGCGCATATTTGTCAATTAGCTTCTCCCATCGTTTTTCAAATGTAGATGGTTTAATGTACAGATTCCATACCAACTTATGGATGGCAGCCCGAACTTCTGAGTTGTCATGAACACCTCCTGCAATCTGTTAAACTTTCCACAAATTAGTATCTATCCACTGCAATAAGAAACTACACTGGTGTAACAAACCAAAGCATGTTGCTACCTTTGTAGGCAGCTTCTTCATAATGTGCCACATGCACAGTCGATGGCGTGACTCAGTAAAAACAGCAGCCACTGCTTGCTTCATTGCTGGATCCTGGTCCGTTAGCACCAACTTGGGTTGTTTTCCATGAGCCTCCAGAAAAGTGTTTAGCAACCAACAATATGACTCTATAGTCTCGCTAAACAGCAGGCCAGCGCCAAATGTAACACACCTTTTATTGTTGTCGACACCGGTAAAAGGGACAAAGATAAGATTGTACCTATGGCGGCACGCAACAAACCACAGAAATAAAAAAATAAAAAAATAAAAACAAAGTCAGCAACATACACAAAAAATAAAAAAATTACATAGGCAGTGCATAAAAATAGACATTTTATGCCAAGTTTGTTACCTGTTCGTTTGATATGTGGCATCAAACGCAAGCACCTCACCAAAAGCTTCATAGTTTATCTTGGATATCTCGTCTGCCCAAAAAAGGTATTTGAGCTCACCGTTGACAACGCTGTATTTGAATGAAAAGTTTGGTAGGTTCTTAACCCTGTCATCCAACTTATCGATCATCATTTGCGAGTCCCGGTTGCCGATAAACATACGGACACTCTTAGCAAAATTCTTGTAATCATTAGGCGTCCCCTTCACATTGTGGTGACCGCCTTTTAAGCTAACTTGCATTCTGTGGGCTACCGTCGGTCCAACTTTATTGAGACTCACACGATGGATGAATTCTTTTGTTGCAAAATCCAGCTTCCTACCAATTTTTGTTAAGTCTCTGTTGTAAGAAGGAACAAGCATGTGGTTGTGCGTCTCTTCAAAGTGGTAAATCTCCCACATTGATGTAACATTACATAACTTAGCTCTAATCCCAGCCTTGCAGTCGCATACCTGGAAAGTTGACTGCCTAATCTTCAATGACGTTTCATCCAACGAGTCAAATTTCCTCTTTGTTTGCGGTTTACCTGACTTCGAACACAGGATGTACCTATGGGTAATAATACCCTTCGCCCTTTTTACAGTCCCAAGTCTAGTCGAAAACCCACACTTCTCAGCATACGATTCATACATACCCAGAACATCTTCCCACTCCCTATACCTCGCATCCATGTTTGGTTTCACAGAGTCATCTACAATCGGTTTCCAGTAACGGCTACCATTAGGCGTGAACCAGTACGAAACAGCAGACCCTACACATCAGGCAGACAAAAAAAAAAAAACACAATTTTTACACCATCTGCAGGCCATTTACATCTGTGTAAAGAACAATAAACTTTAGTGAACCTACATTCTAACTACAGAAAACAAAAAATAAGTAACAAAAAGAATAAGCTACAATATGCTTACATGACATTTTCCACATGTGTGCAACATAAATACTTTACCCATATTACTAAATCAGGTGGGTCATAAAAACTTTTTTACTCAAACCCTAACATGCCAATTACACTTGTGTAAAGCAATAAAGTTTAGCCATAGTAGTCAACTAGGTTTTGTATAATAAACTTTACCCAACACCATATAAAACCATCACCTTATCCCTTCTCACACCACATTATAAATTACAGAAAACAAAAAATAACAAACAAAGGGGACAAAGCATAACATGCTTTTACATGCCATTTACACCTGTGTAACACATAAATTTTACCTATATTAGTCAAGTAGGTTTTGTACAATAAACTTTACCCAACCCCATAAATTTTACATCCCTTGTATCACCCAAAACACCAAAAACAAAATAAAACCTCCACCTAACCCATCAAAAATAAACCAAAAAAATAACACTATAACAAAATTTGTAGACTACAAGAAGGTTACCATCTTCAGACTCGATCACCCTGTGACTTATAGGTGTGTCGTCCTTGGGTTCAGGAGGTGACTCCACCTCTTCAGACGAAAACAGTCCCCCATCGATGGATGACTGGAGCACCCCAACATCAGTTTCATCCGCCAACCCTTTCCCTCTTTCATGTGTTGATGGACCAGCCACCCCTGATTTCATAGACAATTGTGGGTTTTCTCTAAGGAAAGTAGCTACATCCTGTATATCTTTTTCGGATAAAAAATCACTAACATTGTTCTCACCATCGTCTGGATTATCCATTTTTTTAGGGTTTGTGTGGTATTTTTTTGGTGTTGTGTTTTGTTGAATGAAGTAGGATGTGAGAGAAGGTTGTGCATGGGTGTAATAAATAAGGTCTTTTTGTTTGATCAGAATATGTAAACACTGATGAACAAAAATGGCGGGACTTATTTTTTTAATCACACTAATCTATGCCACTTGCATTGGGATGATGTATACAACAGTAGGTTAAATAATATTATAACATAGATAACATGGATTATGAAGACTTTAAGTGTACTTGATCACACATTGATTTGACATAAGTGTGGTTTGACACAAATACCCTTAAATATTAAAACACTAATAAGCTTATGTGGCATGATTTTATTGGCTAAGGGGGGTTCTCTAGTTCTTGCAACTCACTAAGGTTCTCAAAGTATCCTAACCCTATATATTATATACTATATATATGTTGTTATAGTTAGGTTATATGTTGGTGTTCTACTTATTTCTTAATATATGTGAATTCGATCTTATTCGAAATTAATATATGTTCGTTTGTGTTTGTTTTGGTTCATGAACAATTCATTGGGTTCATTAACACTTGTTTGTGTTCATTAATGTTCGTTTATGTTCGCGTGTGTTCATGAACAAAACTAACAAACGAACACGAACACGCGTGGTATCTTAACAAATGAACACGAACAAATCTTGATTGGTAAATGTTCATGAACTGTTCGTGAATACATAATTTCCTTAGCAAACGAACACGAACAAAGCCTTGTTCGTGTTCATTCGGTTCGTTTGCAACCCTAAACGTGTATTAGATCCTAACTCGGCAAAAATACTAACTTTAGCCAATTGATTTTATCCGACATCAATTCGAAATCTTCTATAAAGATATCATGAATATGGTAGTTGGACAAGTTGACTCAAAGATGATGAGCCGTTGAGATTGTTTTGTTACCTTTCTAAATACGGAAATCACAAGTAGTTAGTGTTGACATTTAAGTGTTGATAATTTATAATATCGATCCTGGTCTGTTTTTATTGTTGTTGGTTATGTAATCATCATAAAGTTGTTTGTGAGCAAGTGCCATTATTAATAGGATCAAAATTCTCAGTGGGAATCATAGTTTGCTGGAA
Source organism: Ambrosia x helenae (assembly GCA_030844895.1). Classification (NCBI taxonomy): domain Eukaryota; kingdom Viridiplantae; phylum Streptophyta; class Magnoliopsida; order Asterales; family Asteraceae; genus Ambrosia; species Ambrosia x helenae. Next base: position 20,504 of record JAUTDX010004675.1, read on the forward strand.
TTCATATATAAAGTTTTCTTGCTCTTTGTTCATGATATTTCGTTTTCTTTTCATTTATGCCTTAATATTGTGTACTGTTTGTCATAAATTAAATTACTTTAGACTCACATGATAAATTAAGTTTGCTTTTGTAGTATTATTGTATTTCACAATTCTCCGTTCTTTTCAGGTCGATATTTTTTCAAGCACATGCACTCAGATGTTTGTTGATTCACGATCGATTAGCCAGAAGAAGAGAGATCGAGAGAGGTGTGAACTTACTACACAAATGTGGTAAGGAGAGAAGTGATGGTACAGATAGAGAGGGAGTGATTGTGCGTGGGGGAGAGAGCGCTTCATCCATAGGGTGCCATTCCAACGTTCGACCCCCCCTCCCCCCTCTTTCTTCCATTATAGTTTAACCCTAGGATACGTCACCCTTTCCCATGATGGAAATGTGGTTAAAAATGGTCCATATGAATTAAAACGGCATAACCAGGGGCGATGCTTAGTTGGGGCGGGAGGGGGCGGCCGACCCCCCCGAATTTTCGCGCAGAAGTTCCGATTATATAGTATTCGTATAGAAAATTTTGGAAATATAGGGTTTCGACCCTCCGAAACTGGTTTTCGACCCCCCGAAACTAGTGACTTCCGACCCCCCGGTAACTTCCGACCCCCCGAACCTTCGGGTCAAGCTTCGCCACTGGGCATAACATTAATTAAAACCATGGAACCATTAAAAAATGTGATGAGTAGGTTGTGCGCCTACTCATTAGGACCAGGAAAGCCTTAAGAATCTATTTAGAGACCACAAGGTTGTGCATCAGATCCATTGACATTGCTTGCAACAAAGAGATTGGAGACATGTCAATCACATATTTTTGCCAACGAATAAACTATAAAGGGCATGTATATATGGTCTCATCTTATATTACTCTTTTATCTTCGAATTATGTGGTGTTAAGATTTGGATACAAATTAAAAAAAAAAACAGAATAATTAAAGTATACAACAATTTTAAACACAATTAAAACCTTTCACCTTAAGAAACCAAAAACAGTCGAAGTACTTATAGAAGTTATAACCTTTTAAGTGTATGTAATAGACTGCGTATATTATGGCACTGATTTATCTCTTGATTGTATTGTAATTAATGTAATTATCATCTCCAAATATAAGAAGAGTCGGTTGTAACTCTATATATTGATACTTGTGAATAATGCAAATCAGCTTGACAATTATAATATTCTACACGGTATCATCCTAAAACCCTGATCCTCTCCCTCTACCCTTCCACTGCTGTCGCACTCTTCCTCCTTCCCCTCACGGTCGATCTATCTCCTACGTTCCTCTTTTCAATGGCCGATCACAAACTCCACCCGCAGTGACCGTTTCCAACATAAAAACCTTCATCCCATAACCCTTGACAACGAAGCTTCAAACTACAATCTTTGGTCTGAATTGTTTCGTATACACTGCACCGCCTTTCTCGTTTTTGATCATCTGTTACCACGAACCCCACCCCCTGCCGCCACCACTTCTATCGACAAAACCGCCTCTCCATCTACCCTGGAATCCTGGGAGCGTTTGGACGCCATAGTTCTGCAATGGATATAAGGCACCATCTCCCGGAACTCCTAAAAACTCTCATCATCAAACGCTCCACTGCCTATGACGCGTGGAAGGCCATTGAATCCCTTTTTCAAGATAACAAATCCACTCGTCCTTTATATCTTAAACAAAGTTCGCCAACACACGCTTGGAGAACTTCTAGTCGATGAATGCCTATTGTCAAGAACTAAAGGTTTATCTGACCAACTTGCTAGTGTCGATTCTCCGGTCGATGAACAAGACCTTGTCCTTCAAACCATTGCTGGCCTAATCGAACAATATGAAACGGTTGGCACAATTCTTCAGAACACAAAACCCCTTCCCTCCTTCTTTGAGGTTCGTTCACAGTTGTGCATGAACGAAACCACTAAGGCCAACCAAGCACTACACTCGGCTTCCCAAGCCGCCACTGCCCTTCACGTCCAAAGCTGTACCACCACCACCAACACCCCAATGGCTACCGGCCAACAACCACCTTCAGACACCCGAGGCCGTTCCCGAGGCAGCGGGCGACGTCGCTCGGGCTTCAATTCCCAAAACCGTTCCCGCACCTCCTCCTACCCGACCCAACCTACACACCCCTACATTGTCTTTCCCAACTCTTGGACCCAAAACCAATGGACCTCCCTTCTCAACCAAGCCCAAACCCATTCCCACAAACCTTCTTGGCCCAATACTCCACAGCTCCTTGCCCATACCCATCCAACCCGAAAACCAAATCCAGGATAAGGCATTCTCGGCCCCAACCCCATCACAGACCACGTGGCCACCTATACCCCGACACTACTGACATAGCTCAGGCTTTATACACTTTATTTATGCACCAGCAGACTGACCCAGTGGGCTACATAATTAAAGCATACAACAATTTTAAACACAATTAAAACCTTCCACCTTAAGAAACAAAAAACAGCCGAAGTACTTATAGAAGTTATATCCTTTTAAGTATATGTTGGAAAAGTTTATGAAGTAAATGGTGGTGTGTTTAGTGTAGTCAGGGCGTCTTTGGGGAGGTCCGAGGAGGCCAACAGACATGGTCCATAAATTTTGAGGGCGTAATTAATTTTTTTTTCCTATATATGTATATATTTTTTATATAACTCATTTAATACTTAAACTTGGGCCTAAGGAGCCTAATTTTTAACGGTTCGGATAGGGTACGTAAATTTTGGGAGATTTTCAGGGACGGCCCTGAGTGTAGTATATAAAAATTGATGATTTTTAAAACATAAAAAAAAATCTTTAGATTTATAAAACACAATATAATATGTCTACTCACCACGATACACACATGGCAAGTGCACCAGTCTTACGAGTAATATAGCTTGGGTAAGATACCAAGTTTATTGTTTAAAGCACAAGAGTTTCATATCGGAATTCGGTGATCGTCTAGTCAAATCCAAATAAGAGCTTTTTAAATGATTTTAATCATAACAAATAAAATAAGCAAACAAAGGTAAAAGATAGTCGTCAATCACAAGTAGGTCGGACTCCCATCAATGATAGTATGACACAATCAACCCTAGTAACATTGTAACAGTCCATTCCCCTATAACCTGTATCAACCTACAACATCTAAACTGCTTTGGCACAATAGCTAGCGTGTATTCTTTCTGCATTTATGTATTTTTCGTAAGGTACTCAATACATACATATAATGATAACCAATTTCTGTAGTCTCATTTATATACGATTCCATTCTGGTGTGTTAGTAGCCATGTCTTCTGTGATTGGTAGCATTGGAATTAACAATAGTTTTACAGCTAGTAGCAGATTAACATCGGTGTGATAACAGATTAATTAAAGTTTGACCACATATTAACATTAAGAGTTAATAGATTAACAACATAACTAAATCAAATAACCAGATTTTACCCCTTCTATTTGTTATGATTCCGCTAGTTGATGAATGGGATCGTTGGTGATGTGTCACAAAATTAACATATAAAACATGCATAATCAGTCTCATAATAGGATAGAAATGGGCTTAAATTACTGATTTTGGGTACTTAAATCATTCCTATTTGCACTTTTCAGGAAATTATAGCTCCACACCGGAAACAAGTGATTTTTGGGTAAAAATATGAAAAAACTGGAGATTCCTAAGGATACGAGACTTGCAGCATGTTCCCTGTATGTTTGAAGACCATCCCGGGACTTAAACAATGATAAAATCGGTCTGGGACTGACCCAACACGCCCATTCACACTCGCACGGAGGCCCTGCACGCTAGAAGACACACAACAAACTTGGGGGACAAGAAATCTAGCCAAAAGACGTGGACGGCCGTGCCAAGGACCCTGGCACGCCTGTGCAGGGGACAAACAGTACGGACAGGGCAGGACTGCAGCCAGCAGAATGTACGAAGAACAACTGCACGGTCGTGCACCATATAGTCGCACGCCCGTGCTTGCCCTGGCAGGTCTGTAAATAGCAAGCTCCACTCAACCATTTGCCCCATCCCATTTCACTTAGTCTTGTGCCCTCTTGGGTCCACTTCCAAGAGTCTTCTAGAGATCTTGGGGTCCTGTGGGAGGCCTTAGGGCCATCCTAACAACCCACCAAGGTTAGGCCTCGACCTACCTTGATCATCTTGGCCAAGCATGGGATCGTAGAGTAGTTCATGCAATAAACACCGAGGGTCGTGAGGATCATACTAGATACATAGCACTAGGAGGTGGAAGGCTTGTCTATGAGCAGCCATGTTCTTGTGTTGATCATTCATTATGGTTGTATCTTTCTATTATCTTCGAACCCACTTCGATTTATTGACTTTTATTATTATTATTAGTTTATTTTTAGTTATTTGTTGTGTTATCTTCTTTCTAATCCTTGTTTGTTTATCTTCTGACAGGTTCAGTTGATGATTAACTTAATAAACTTAAATCAACCTTAACTTAATTAATAAACTATCAAGAGGTATAATCAACTTCTGGTAGTCCCGAGCTAGATCCAAGGCGAGGAAACCAGTAGTGAGACAGATCCTTCGGGCTTCTGATATCCAAATCGGATTCTAAGTAATGGCTTCTGAAGTGGACCAGATCTCAGTGACACATTTCTTGTTCTTACCAGATGAATGAATGATTTTCTTGGCAAAGGAGGGTTCCCTACGGGTGCACCAGTGATCTTCGAATTGCACACCTTTAGGTTTATGTTCCATCTTTTTCAAGGATTTCATTCATCTCGGGAGGTTATGGGTTGGATTAACTAAGTCATAAATCAAAGAACCAACTTTATATTTACTTGATCAATAATTAATAAAGTGTCACAATTAAGATAAATAAAACAAGAATTCTATATCTAGGTCTCGTTAGTACAAAATCGTTAACCAATGGGGATACACATCGCCTGAGTTGACTGTAAGAGAGATCCTTCGCTCTTCATGATTGTTTAACCTACTTAGGGGATACATGTTGCCAAGACTGACTCTAAGGAGAGATCCTTTGGTACGGAACGCGAGAGCTAATGGAGGTGTACGATGTTCCAGGACAAAAGTCAAGCCTCCACTTCAAGAAGTAGATAAGTTAAGAGGTCCAGATACTTAACCGCGGTTTGGGAAGCACTTGCGAACGCAGGGCTCAGTCGGTGAACCTTCATGTGGGCCCACATCGGAAGGTTAAACATATTACTCAGTAGTGGCCCCGATTCTCTATCAAGGAGTTAACACTTCAAGTTCACTCTGGTCCTCCTCACAAAATAACTAATCCTACTACTAACTTTTAATAATAAAATTAACTACTTATACGGAGGGCCCCGAGATGTGCATGTTCACTATCTCTACTATTTATCTTTTTATTTTACAAAACCTAAAACCTTTTTCAAAACTATTTTTAAGAACCCCTTCGTTTTATTTTTCATTTCAAACTCGATTAGTTAATTGATGGAAGGTTGAGTAAGGGAAGTGTGTTCTCTGGAATACGATACTCGGTATTTACCCTAGAAAGCTATACTATACACGTCAGCGTCTATGCATATGTGTTGGTTTTAGTTTCTGAGTAACTATCGTTTACTTATAAATTTAAAACTTGTTTAAACGGTTTAGTAAAAATCAATCTTTTTCCCAAAACCAATAGTAAAAATCAATCTTTTTCCCAAAACCAATGTTTTGGAAATTTAAAACACCAAGTTTTTGGCACCGGAAAAATGATATCTTTTAAAATTACTAAAACCAAACGCATCATTTGGTTGGAATGGCCACTTCTTGGTGGCTATGATTGTTTTCCAAAGATGAAAATGAAAACCCTAAGAAGACAAACCTAGCTGGTGTTATTCCTCTACCTGGCACTGACCACAACATTCTTACTGTGGTGCATCGATTTTGGCACAAGTGACACCGAGTGAGGGTCCACTAGGCGCCCCTGCCACTGTTTTTCCTCAAAAACAACCCCCAGAGTGGATAATTAAATGTGGTTAAAACCGGGACTTAAGAACATGTTTAGGCACGGAATAGATGATATAAGTACATATGATCAAGTATGCATTGAATCAGATTTGTGTAGAGTGTCATGATTGTTTATTTGTATGTCTTGCAGTGATTCCAGCAAGGGCCAAGTTTGTAATTGTATGAATATTATATATATATATATATATATATATAATATATAAAGGTTAGGCATCATAAATTGAATGATTATAGGATCCTACATCAGTGTTAAGTCGAAGTTCTTAATTTAAGTAAATCAGAAGTCATTGGCAAGACATACGTTTATTTGTCACATGTTGGGTGTTGTGAAATGGAATGGGAAGTTTAAACTCTTGAATCGCATATTATAACGTTATTAACCATAGCGTTATGTAAATTGCAATGAAAGTGCAGGTCTGTTAAGGGTGAATGGATGGAAGTCGAAAGTTAGAATCCGAAGATCGGATTCGACATTGTAATAAAAATGGATCCGAACTTTCAAATACAAGTTAGCACGATCATCTAGTTTTCTTTTGATGTAATTACCGTATTGTTAAAGTATTGAATTAAGTCACTTATTGCACTAATGATATGGTTATGTGGTAATCGCAGGTTATTAGGGTCTTCCATATGAAGTAGGGAATGATTGAAGATCGAGTGAGGACGCGGATTGTATGGGGGTGTTGTCACGTAATCTTTTTATAGAAGTGTTTTTTTAGTTTAATAAACATAATACATAACACTTGTAATACATTGCAAGAAAATGGTTTTCAAATATTCAAGAATGTTTTATAAAGCAAGAAATTTTCCGGTTCATATTTCGCTATGACTTTTCGGTTAAAATCGGTGTAAGGTGTTACAAGTTGGTATCAGAGCCGGGGTTGAGCGAAATCAAGTACAAGGATGTAAGTACTTGAACTCAAACCAGTGTGCTCTTGATATCAGTGACCCATGCGATCAAAGACTCGATCAAGACCAGTAGGTAGAATATATTATTAGCTCATACGATACGATGGAAGTAATTGTGATGTTTGTGTTAAGGTGAGCTTATGTAAATGATGAGGAGGTCTCGAGGACGTGTCCAAGACAGATCTCGAAACATTTGAAAAAGGTTGATTGACACATGTACCGATTTTAATACACTGGTACAGGTGGGAGAGAAGCTCCTAAGGAAGGTAAACTCTAGATGAAAAAAAAACGATGTTGTCTAGATAAGGAAATTGAAAGTGTTGCACAAAACTAGAATCAAGTCCCTACCATAAGGTGATGAGTATATGAAGACACGTAGACAGTATGTGGACTGCACGCTTAGCTAGTGCATAAGACTTATATAATACACGTGAGACAATGAGAATCATCATAGGTATACTGGGTAAATTGGGAAGTAAGTGGTCGTGTCGTGTGGGTGACGGATGGAATAAACCTTCTGCAAAGTGGTGAACAGGATGGGATTCACGCAGAGTGTATAAAACTGAAGATGTATACATGTGCTCGCATAGGTAGAGAAGCCTTAAACAAATTGTGGTATTGTATGGAAAAAGTAATTAAAGGGACAGTTTGTGGATTAAGATGTAAGACTCTAAAATGATTTAGAGTAGTCTATAATGAAGGAAAGGTTTGAGTTCATAGGTAAGTAGGATCAAACATATAGAATGGAAAGGTTTGATTTCGTAGGTAAGTTGTGGATCAAATATGTATTGAATGAAAAGGTTGAGTCCACAGGTAAGTAATTAAAAACATATCTTGATGACTGTAAGTGTTAACCAGTTACATTCTATTTATTCAACCGGTATAATACACGATTTATTCAACCCATGCAATATACGGGTTTTTTAAAGATATAACTTGTTATTGCGTAGTAAGCATGCGTGTGTCGACCTCACTTTGGTGTCCCCCATTGGTGGGGCTGAGAGACAGAGGCTTCATTCTGGGACAGGCGGTTTTGAGGGTGTAAGCTAGGAACGTTGCTAAGCACGAGACAACTTGTTTGTTCATTCCGTTTGCCTTCTACACATTTGGATCCCTAGCCCCTGAGGCATTTCACTTTTTGAGCGGGTACAGAAGGTGGTCTACAGTGACTCGCTGGAGCCGAGAAACCAAAGCTTGTATTTATAGGAATAGGCTTTGCGATTCAAAATGGGACAACGGTGCAGCTTGTTACTCGCTTACCCATTATCCAGATGTAATTTTGGTTTTTATTGTGGAATTAAAAAATGAGGTGAAATTTATACAAATATATATATATATATATATATATATATAGGGTTAGGATCATGTGAGAACCTTAATGAGTTGTGAGAACTAGAGAAACCATTGTGGACCTTAGATCTTCATGATCCATGGTTGAGATCAAAAGTTGGGTATTTTGTCTTCACTTGAATATTAAGTATTTTTTTATTATCTTAAAGTACAATTAAGGCATTTAAGTAAAAAGCCATGGGAGAGAAGATATAATATAATATTATGTTATTTTTTGATTAAAGTTTATTTTATTATTTTAATTAAAATAATAAAATCTGATTTAATTTTTAAACTTTATTTTATTTTTTAATTAATTTATTTTTTTAAAACAAAAATCAGATTGAATATTTTGTAGTATCACTCTCGTTTTTTACACTGGTGTAATTTTTTACACCAGTGTAAATCTCTCATACACAAACTTCTACAAAAATACACTATTGTACAAAAACAAACTATATGATAGGGTGCTTTACATTCATATTTACACTGGTGTAAATCTTCCAAAAAAATACAAAATTTTACAACAATTTACACTAGTGTAGAAAAACAAACCAAATAAAACATAAAATGGTGTAAAATCTGTCATACACAACATTTACAAAAAAAAAAAAATACACAAAAGTGTAAAAAAAAACTATACATTCATATTTACACTGGTGTAACTGATGTTTTACACAATGTTTTCTACATCAAACGACTATACATTCATACTTACATATGTGTAAAACTAATCGGTGTTTTCTTAAATCAAAAAC
>JAUTDX010004676.1:0-30447 GCA_030844895.1 Ambrosia x helenae
AAACTCATGTGATACAGTGATAGTGATAAGGTTTTATACCCTCACGGTTGATGAAACTAGTTACTCTTTGTTAAAATTTCACATTATATCGAGGACCAAATAACAATGTGAATTGAAAGCAATAGATATTTGGGCTTACCTCAAAATAAAAAATATCTCAAAACAATTGTGGAACTCTTAAAAACACATATAAATTCCAAATAAAAATCCTTGGAATGAAACAAAATAAAATGAATATCAAATCATTATCAAATACACAGATTCCTTCATTTATTCAACACTAGATTATACCCGGGAACGTCCGGGGTTGAGAAATCTAAAACAAATAACAAAATATAATTACTCAAGGCAATTGCAATTATGTAGCTACGAATCAGAGAATGACAAATTATCTAGCGATACTTGGTTGGTTCAACTTTTTTACAAACTATACATGATCTACAAAATAGGGAGCTTGATCCAGAGTACAACAAAATAGTAGTCCTACAAAATCGAAACAACGGTGATAATCATAGATACAATCTCATAATTAGACAATTAAACCTACAATAATCACAATGATAACAATTAAACCTACAAAGTTGAACAATTAAACAAACAAATCACAATAAAAATAGCCTAAACTCAACAATTAAACATTATAAACAATCACAATAACAATTTGAACTTGTTAAAGTGGACAATTTAAACCTATCATAATCATAATAATAATAATCAAACAAATAATAATAATAATAATAATAATAATAATAATAATAATAATATAATAATAATAATAGAAACCTAACAATCTTTACCTTTTCTCACCGCCAGTATAATACTCCAGAGGCTCATCAGACTCACTCCTAAAAACATTAAAAAAAAATCACCACAAAGACTACAACAAACATAAACAACTTAGAAACCCATAATAACATGAACATCCTCATGTAAGTAACAAATTAGCTTAAGGAAATAATATCAATAACTTCGAAAACTGTTAAACAAATGTAACTAACAAATATTAATAAAAAGATTAACCAAAAACAATAACATACGATCCGCAACATAATAATTATGATCTATGGTTTCTTCAGCGGGTCCATCCCTAGCGTGTCAAATGTGGAGGGTCCTTAAACGGCATCGACTCCACGGTCGACCAATACGATCAGCGACATGAAAACAATAAACGAAAACCATACGTTTCACGAGATGAAAATACCTTAAGCATTGAAAACGGATGTTGGATTACGGAAAATAGGGAAGGATGATGGATTGTTCATGGTAAGTAAAATTATTTGGAAAGAAGCTCTTTCCCATAATCATCAATATACATTCCCACCAAAACAGTTCTTCTTTGATATTATATTATCAAAGAAACCCCACTGCAAAAAGATAATAATAATATATATAATAATTTAAAAATACAACCCACATATGAAGAATTTCAAATAAACAATTGGTGAAAAAAAACAAAAAAAAAATAGAACCAATCGATCCCACCTGCGCCAACTATCAAATAACTTATATTAGAAAAAATCTGGGTTAGTTATTTATTTATTTGGAGGAATCGTGGAGAAGATGGATATTAGGGTTTGAGAGTATATAGGATAGAGTTTTGATTTTTTTTAAATAATTTAATATCATGCCATGTCATTGCCACATGGCACATTTAAGGGGGAGGATGCCCTCATTGAATGCCATGTCAAATGGCTTTGGTTTATTATATGTATAGATTTAACTATTGAAATTGAACACCCATATCATATCCCCTTTTATGCCCCACCCAAATCACATAAATCATATAGCACACGAACCCATACTTTAAGTTGTCTTCCACTCGATCCTCCCTCTAAACACCATGTTTTGATAATTTGATCCAACCAAATCATCAACATCTTCATTTTCCTCTTCAAGATCTGTAAGATTCTTCATCACCTCGATCTACTTTTCTTGTCTCAAGATCTTATTCTATTTACTCTGTATCTAACTTTGTTTTCTGCTTGAATCTTGATAGAGTGAACCTTTTAGTTGGTTCAATTATATATCTTTTATCTGATTTTGGGTCATACTCTGTTTGGGGTCTGGTTGAATGTGGTTTTATATTGTATAAGATTTTAAAGATGTTATTTTTACATGATCTTTCTTTTATTTGTTTGTGTGGTAGTACTGAAATGCTTCAAAGTTTAGATCTTGATCAGCTTTTTATAATGCCCATTAGTGACAGATTGCTTATCATTTACTTTATGATTATTAATAAACAAAGAGGGGGGGGGGGGGGGGGGGGGGGGGGGGCATTTTTTATTGATTTGTCATGTACATGTAAATAGATCTAGAAAAACATTTGATTGTTGATAGTTGATACCCAAAACTTTAGGTAGCATTATTATGATTTCACAAATAAATGTTGCAGGTTAATCATGGCATCTAAAGGAAATCAGGAGACAATAGGACTAGGAGATCGTTTTCGATATTTATAGTGGTTGGCTTGTGTTGCTTCTTTTATTTACTTGGTGCATGGCAAAAAGCGGTTTTGGTAAGGGAGATAGCATAGCGCAAGAAGTAACAAAAAGCGCGATTGTAGTGTTCTTTCGAATCTTAATGTCGAGACTCACCATGGTAATGGGGTGAAAAAAGCTAATGATTTACCGGAAAGTAAGGTGTTCAGACCTTGTGACGAGCGTTTTGTTGATTATACGCCTGTCATGATCAAATGCGTGCGATGACTTTCCCTAGAGAGAACATGAATTACAGGGAGAAAGACATTGTCCTCATGAAATGAGAAATTACACTGTCTCATTCCTGCACCGAAAGGGTATTGTGACCCATTTCCATGGCCCAAAAGCCGTGATTATGTCCCTTTTGCCAATGCTCCCTATAAAAGCTTGACAGTTGAAAAGGCGATCCAAAATTGGATCCAATATGAAGGCGATGTTTTTAGGTTTCCTGGTGGCGGGTACACAGTTTCCTCACGGGGCAGATGCATATATTGATCAATTGGCTTCTGTTATCCCAATTGGCAATGGAATGGTTAGAACTGCGCTGGACACTGGATGTGGTGTAAGTAGAGTTTTTTTTTGTTATGTGTCTTTTTTTATTTTTGTTTATTAGTTTGTGTTACATTTAAGTTTTCATATAGGTTGCAAGTTGGGGTGCGTATCTGTTTAAAAGAAATGTGATTGCCATGTCATTTGCACGAGAGGACTCCATGAAGCACAAGTACAATTTGCTCTTGAACGAGGTGTTCCGGCAATCATCGGTGTTCTGGGAACTATAAAGCTTCCGTATCCTTCTAGATCTTTTGACATGGCTCATTGTTCACGGTGCTTGATACCATGGGGCGGAAATAGTAATCGCATAACTCTGTCTTTATCTTAAATAATGCTATTAAAGATTTGTATAAATAACTAAAATATGATTTCTTTTGTTAGGTGGAAAGTACATGATGGAAGTTGATAGAGTATTGAGACCTGGTGGCTATTGGGTTCTTTCTGGTCCACGATTAATTGGAAGGCAAATTACAAATCATGGCAACGCCTGAAAGATGAACTTGAAAACGAACAGAGGAATATTGAAGAAACGGCTAAACTTCTCTGTTGGGAGAAAAAATATGAAAAAGGTGTGAAACTGCTATTTGGAGGAAAAGAGTAAATAAATCCTATTGTCAAGAACGTAATTCTCGTGTTACCATGTGTAAATCCACAAATCCAGATGATGTCTGGTATGTAGTCTGAATATCTGATACTAGGTTCACATTTTTAATTTTAAGCACGCTCACAAAAAAAAAAGATATTGTTAATGATTTACTTTCAAATGACCATGTGCGCATAGGTACAAGGAGATGGAAGCTTGTGTGACAGCGTATCCTGAAACAGACAACGCAGATGATGTTTCTGGTGGTGAACTAAAACCGTTTCCTCAAAGATTAAATGATGTTCCACCTAGGATTAGCAGTGGGTCGGTTCCTGGAATCACTGTTGAGTTATTCCAAGAAGACAATAAGTTATGGCAGAAACATTTGAATGCTTATAAAGGGTGAATAAGATTATTGACTCAGGGCGTTATCGTAATATCATGGATATGAATGCGGGTCTTGGAAGTTTTGCTGCTGCAATCGAGTCTCCAAAATCGTGGGTTATGAACGTGATGCCAACGATAGCTAAAGAAGACACTCTTGGTGTGATATTTGAGCGGGGGCTTAATTGGTATTTACCATGACTGGTAAATCTTGAAATCTCTTGACTAAATTCAAAAGTCAGCTCGAATAAGTTGAACTTAAAGTTCTCCCATTATTTACTCTTCTTTATCTTTTTTTAGGTGTGAAGCCTTCTCGACGTACCCAAGGACATACGACCTGGTACACGCAAATGGTCTTTTCAGCTTGTACAAAGACAAGTAAGCTGTTTAAGTTTATGCATCAAAGTTTCGTTTCTTGTAAAATTCTTAACCTTTTGGTATCTGAATGATCTTTTCACGGTGGGCATGCATACAGGTGTAGTTATGAAGACATTCTTTTAGAAATGGACAGAATTTTACGGCCTGAGGGTACAGTAATTATACGCGACAATGAAAAGGAAGTTATGAAGGTGAAAAGCATTGTTTCTGGCATGAGATGGACGACGAAGATGGTGGATCATGAAGACGGTCCGCTTGTTTCTGAGAAGATTACTGTTTGCTGTCAAACAGTATTGGGTTGCAGGTGAAAACAACTCAACATCTTCTAGATGATCAACGAAGATTACGATGTAGGGTGCAATCTGTTTAAGATGTTTGTTGTTTTAATCTTAATTAGTTTGTACCGATACATTTGATTTAGTTTGAGCTTTAGTGGTCATGACTGTTGAGTTTAGTTTGAGTTTTTGGATACAATGGTTGTCTTGTGTATTTTACTCCCGTATAAGTTATATAACAGTTTTGTTTTTACTTGTTATAATAAATGTTAGCCTTGGTTACGGTTTTTTTTTTATTGAACATTTTTTTTGTTAGAAACATAATGGATTAGATTAAGAATAGAAAGTAGAGCCAGTGGATTCTGGTATGAATATGATTTGGTTTTATGAACATGTTTTACTGGGGTTGGTTTAGCAGTTTTGAGCAGCTTGGCAACTAAGAGCTCAAATCCGGTTAGGGACGCGAGTGTGGTAGAACCATGAAAAGGGGTGTGTAAGGCATACCACAGGCCTGGGAGAGGGAATGGGTGGTGGAAGTGTGGAACACCTAAGCGTGTTCCACTATCTCAGATAGCGGATCTCTTATTTGTATCATAGATCCGCTATTTTGGATAGTGGAACACGCCTAGGTGGTAAATCATCATCATGCGTGGCTGCCTAGTAGGAGGGAAGTGTGACACGTGAGCAAGACCCACTATTTGAGATAGCAAATCCACCAAAAGTATAATTTGAAGTCTAACACACACCAATGCAACAAATATTTCCTCTACGCTACCCAAAAAATGGATTTTTTTTTTTCTTGTTTTAGGTACTCTTCCTCCATGGCATGCTTTTGTTTATCTATACTGGCTTTTCATGGTGAGATTATGTTTAAAAGAATGGTTCAATTCATATTCTATTAATGAAGTGGAAGAAGAATCTAGATTGAGAAGAGAAAAACAGGAGATGAAGGTTCAAATGGAAATTAATGAGATGGATGAATCGGATATGTGGGTATGGTCGGAGTGTAAGAAAGCGCTTGAAGAGATCGAGCATCATAAGGCGCGTGATATTAGACAAAAATCGCGCGTTAAATGGGCTTCGCTTGGTGATGAAAACTCTAGTTTCTTTCATAGTACGGTTAACGGTCGAAAGGCGCGAAATTCTATTCCGGGCTTGGTGATTAACGGGGAATGGATTGAGAAGCCTATTTTGGTGAAAAGAGAGGTTTTGAGATTTTTTAGGAATCACTTTAAGGAGTCGAGTCCTTTTCGGACTATGTTGATGTGTTCGGGCTTAAAGCAAGTCGACGAGCAGGCTGTGTTTCCGTGGTTGAAATGTTTTCAAAACATGAAATCAAAGAAACAGTATTCGAATGTGGCTCCAACAAGGCTCCTGGGCCGGATGGTTTTAATTTTCGTTTTGTCAAGCGGTTCTGGAACGTGCTTGAGGAGGATTTTTTTTTTTGTATCATGTCGGAGTTTCACGGTTCAGGTGTCATTAATCCAGGTTGCGGATCGTCTTTTATTACTTTGATTCCCAAGGTTAAAAACTCCTTTGGGTCTTAAAGACTATAGGCCTATTACTCTTATTGGGATGATTAGTAAAGTTATTTCTAAAATACTTGCAAATCGTCTCAAAAAGATAATGGGCCAGGTTATTTCCGAGTCACAATCGGCTTTTTTATCTGACCGTTTCATTCTTAGCGGTCCTCTTGTGGTGAACGAAGTCACGGATTGGTTGAAAAAAAGAAATAGGAAGGCGTTTATGTTAAAAATAGATTTCGAGAAGGCCTATAACAATGTCAACTGGAACTTCTTGCTTTCTATTATGGCACAAATGGGTTTCCCGTCGATTTGGTGTGGTTGGATTAAAGGTATTCTCGATTCCTCTAGAGCCGCGGTCCTTGTTAATGGCTCGCCAACTTTTGATTTTAATTGTGAAAAGGGCCTCCGCCAAGGTGATCTGCTATTGCCATTCCTCTTCTTAATTGTGATGGAATCTCTTTTGTGGTTATCGGAGAAAGCTAAAGAGATCGGCGTCTTCAAAGGTATTAGCTTATTGGAGAACGAAGCGGACATATCTCATCTTTTTTTATGCGGATGACGCTCTTATTCTAGGAGAATGGTCGCGCGAAAATATTCAGAGTATTGCTAGAATCTTCGGATTTTCTATCTTTGCTTGGGTCTTCAAATTAATCTTCATAAATTGAATTTATTTGGGGTCGGGACGGAAGACACGGAGGTTTATAACATGATGGAAATATTGGGTTGTAAAAGAGGGGGATTCCTTTTGTATACTTAGGAATTCAAGTGGGGGCCAAAATGACTCGTATAGGTAATTGGAACCCGGTTATTGAAGTTATAAAGAATCGCCTTGTGTCTTGGAAAGCGAAAACTTTATCAATTGGAGGTCGGTTGGTTCTTATTAAGTCGGTTCTTGAAAGCTTACCAGTTTTCTACCTTTCACTTTACAAAGCTCCCAAAGATGTGATTGATACTATTGAGACAATTATGAGGCGTTTTTTGTGGGCGGGTTCTAGAGAAGAAAAAAAGATTTCATGGTTGCATGAGATATAATAACTACACCGAAAAAGAAAGGCGGTTTAGGAGTGGCAAAGATTCAAGAGGTTAACAATGAGCTCCTTCTGAAGTGGACATGGAGATTCAAAAAAGAAGTTAATAGTTTGTGGAAGAAAATCATTTTGGGTTGTCATGGGTCAAGTACATCTTGGGCTATGTTACTGTGTAGTGCCTCGGCTAATAGTTGTTGGAAACAAATCGTAAAAGTGGGAGAGAAAAAACTTTCTAATGGTTCGGCTCTCAAGTCCTATTTTGTGGGTATACTTGGTGACAGGTCTTCTATAAATTTTTGGGAAGACATTTGGTTACGAGAAGAACCTAATCGAATTATGTACCCAAATTTGTTTAGGCTTGAAAAAAAGAAATGGGTGAAGGTCTCGGATCGAATTCATTGTGTGAAGTGTGAACAATAACAAAAGTTTGGCATGGGAATGGAGAACGAATCCATCTTCACATTCGGAAGTGTCGGAGCTGTTTAATCTCCTAGGAGATATACATGATTAGGAATGGAATGGTGGTCAAGATGCTTGGAAGTGGAAGTTAGAAAGTGATGGTGCATTCACGGTATCTTCGGCCAAAAAGTTGTTCTCGGACAGTTCGATGATTGCTGCTAGTCAATTCATAAAGTGGAAATGCTGGGTCCCTTTAAAATGCAAAATCATGGTTTGGAGGGCTGCCCGTAATCGGCTTCCTACAACTTTGGAGCTTATGAAGCGTGGTGTGATTTTGCAACAAACATCTTGTGCCCTATGTCATACAGATTAGGAAACGGCTATTCATATCTTCACCGGTTGCGGATTTTCATATGAAGTTTGGAGTAGAGTCAAAACGTGGTGTGCCGTTTGAGTTCTATGCTTCTGTTCGATGTTTCGGATCTATTGCAAATTGCGGAGGATCAAACAAACGTGAAGGAAGCTAGGTACGTTATTAAAGGTATTGTGTACACTACAATGTGGGCTTTGTGGAACGAACGCAATGCTCGTATTTTCAATAAAAAGTCTCGGCGGCCGATTGAAGTGATGGAATTTATAAAGTCGATGACGTATTTTTTGATTCGGAATAGATCTAGATGGAAAGATGTTGATTGGAATAATTTGTGTAAATATTCTCACGATTTGATGTAATTTCGTTTGTTGCTCGGGGGTCCTTGCTTTGAGGACCGTTTTGGGTGTTTTTTTCCTTTAAAAAAAGGAAAAGGAAACAATTGTAAGAACAAATTTATTGTTAGAATTTGTTCTAAACTACAATAGATGGTTAAAAAGACCTGCTTGCAGCGCAAATGGTGTTATAGATACTTTCCGAAGCATACTTTACAGTTTACATCATCTTAATGTATTAGTTCAAGATTATTGAAAGACACTGACTTCCGGCTCCGAATCCTATATTTTCATTTGGATTTATCCATTAGATATATATACTTTCAAGTATGCACGTTTAAATTATACCTAAAGTTAAATACGATTGTAGATTTTTATATCAATACAATATGGTATACTTTTCCCAACAAAGCTATCACTTAGGCCATGTGTACTCGAGGGCTAATGGGGATCTTAAAACAAAATTAGCGCCCCATTCAGCCCTCAACACCGCTGCATAGAGGCTTTAAAGGGCCTTAATCTTGCAAAATTGGCCTGGAGCGTTAAATTTTTAACGCTGAAAATTTGATTATGACCTCCTTTCCGTGGCAACCAATAAAAAAAGAGGAAGCGCTAATTAGCGCTGCCACTACGTATGCCGTTATATCATATATCTTATATATCCAAAAATTAAAACCTTAAATCAAGGAAAGATATTATAAAAACTTGTTAGTGGTCAATCATTAAATGTGGCTCGGCTAGTTGTGGTGCATAGCATACTCACAAGTTTCAATCAATCAACGAACATACAACTACTCGAGAATGTTTGATCAC
This sequence comes from Ambrosia x helenae, assembly GCA_030844895.1. Taxonomy (NCBI): domain Eukaryota; kingdom Viridiplantae; phylum Streptophyta; class Magnoliopsida; order Asterales; family Asteraceae; genus Ambrosia; species Ambrosia x helenae. The sequence continues at coordinate 9,121 of JAUTDX010004676.1, forward strand.
CACTAATCAATAAACCTACATTCTCGACTACACTTACTCTTCCTGGTCCACTCCAATCCCTCGATCCATAAATCCACTTGCTCTCTAACACCTTTCATTCCTTCTTCCATGAGAATATATTTAATTTCGAACCCCCCTTACATTTATAACATATCCTCTCGGTTAACGCCTTCCACATACCATAACTCGAGCCACAAACATGATCATACCAGCATTAATGCATCGGACCCATCACTACCCTAGCTTTAATGCTTCTTTTTTGCCTTTAAAAGACAAAACTCTAACAATCCACTATGTAACTCGTTACAGTTTAAGTTTCTCCACTCGTATAACTTTGTTCATTACTAACCTCGATCCTTCGGTTCGACCTTCTTGCAATGGGAACCGAAAACAACCTTAACGATCTTCGAGTCGCTTCCTTTTGTGTTACCTTAAACCAATCGAAGGGGTCGTTAACATGTTCGATCATCATCCTAGTCATGATAACTTCACCGACATGTCGGTTATGGATCTTCACAGGGTGAAACCAAGCATATTCACAGCAAGAACTCCAAGTCTTGCCTCCGAGGCAAGCAGTTGGAGCAACAGCCAAGGGGCATTGCTACAACGAAAGCCGCCATCATCTGGCGGAAAGCGATGGTTCCATGGCTGTGCAGGACCTTGTTACACTAGAAAATCTGTTTACGTCCAACAAAGCATTAAAAAATGCGACCAGTTTGCATTCCCAGTTATAAACCCTACCATGGACATGCTAACAAAAGAAAAAGAACACGTCGAAGAGCTTCCTAGGGTGTCGATCGAGGTGTTCGGGTCTGGAACAATAAACAAGGGCGATATAGCGAAAAATCTAGTGCGAAAAATGTCGATTTTGACGTGGGACGCCATTCCAAAGAGTAAAGAGAGTATGATATGTGATGATATGGCGAGTGAGGCGAGTTCTGATCTGTTTGAGATAGAGAACATATCGAAAAACGGTTGGCAACCATCTGAGTCGAGTTGTATGAGTCCCTCAACTCAGTATGCTCCAAGTGAAGCTAGCATCGAGTGGAGTGTGATTACAGCGAGTGCAGCTGATTACTCGTCTGTTTATTCAGGTTATGATGAAAGAAAATCGGTTTATAACACAAGTGGAAAAAATAAGATCGAACCCACGAAAAAAACGCAGAGAAAACTGGATAATGGTTTGTTGGGATGCAAGAATTTTAAATCTGTTAAAGTTGTTGAACCAGTTAAATCGAAATAATAGATACAGTTGTTGATCGTTTGTATCTACTTACTATTAAAATTTTAATAAATTGTAATATCTATGTATTATAATAAAATTGCGGTTTTAATGGATTAATATGATAAAGAAGTTATAAATGTTATATTGTTTGAAAAATATTTAGCAAACTATAAATCAAATAAATGTTCTACTTGAAATATGATAAGAGTTTGCAAGTGTAAAAATATTGATGTAAATATTTTTTATAAAGGAAAATCATCAAGATGTAAAATGTAAGTCATCACTTTTACATTTGTTCAAATAGGCATGACTTCTACCTGTATCGACTATATAAGAGCCGGATCATCGAAGTGTGAGGAGTCAAATTATCAAAGTGTGACCTATCGAGGAGACGGATTATTAAAAGTGTGAGCTATGGAGGAACTGTCATTTATGAATGAGCCGGATTATCAGAGTGTGGGTTATTGAAGTGTGGATTATAGAGGAGTCGGATTATCGTAGTGTGAGCTATGGAGAAGCCGTCTTTGCTTATTGCCCTCCTTTGATTAGTTGGTTTAGATTGCCAATTTGAAAAATTGTAAAATTGCCAATTTGAAAAATTGTAAAATCAATGCCTATTTTTATTAATTTTAATCCAAACTGTATATTTCTATGATTCTCCCTTTTTATAATCATTCAAGTTGGTATTAATTTTCTTTAAAAACGGTTATAAAATGATAAAGTAATGTGTCACGTGATACACATGTGACATCTACCTCAACAAAAATCGTTTATACAACCTTTATGTATGTGATGATTACAAACCGTTATATCATATGTATGTTTATTTTAAACAAGTCTAAGGGGTTGTTTAGCATCCTTTGCGTCATTAAGTGTTGAACCATTAATGGTTCTAAATGAGTAAGAGGCTGTGAACCAGTAAAAGACTTGACTTAGTTCGGCCTGACTAGTTAGTGGTGGAGGAGGTTGTAGTGGGTTGAGGAGGAAGTGCATGAGTGACGGCTAATTAAGTGTTATGAACACAGATGTTTGGATAAAGGATAAAATTTTCATTTTTCGTTAATTATATTGTAGCTTAATTAATAGTTAAGAGGCTTACTGGATGATTCAGATGTGTTCTATCAGTGAAACAAACACACTTAACAAAGACTGATTAAGATGTAGTCTCTTAATAAAATCATTAAAAGGCTACCAAACAGGCCCTAATTTTTGGTATACTAAAGTTAGATAAACAAATAATTAAATACCGTAGTATATATCTTGAAATTAAACGTTTTCCTATCCATTAAAGTAGGTGCTTTTTTTCTTTGAAATTACTGGCCAATCTTGTCTAGAAAATATCCGAATGATAGCGATCGGCAGTTTTGTGCTTGTTGCCTTTTGGGTTTGGAATAATTGATCATTTGAAGTAAAAAGGGCCTACGAGGCTAAAACCATAGATGGATGCTTAACAAAGTGATGGCACGTTGAGAATCTTAGGTCTTGATGTCTCTTTGATATGTTTGATAACAGTTATCGTTCTAGCTTTTTGTTGAAACTTTAACCTCTTTACAAAAGGGAGCTTGTCCCTTTGCTTGATTGCATGTGTGCCTAAAAATGGGATTGCCGGGAATTGTGGATGTTTTGTGGACACAAATTAACCGCGCGCAAGAGGGTGTAGACACGATTAAGCGCACACTAAGATACAAAAATCACAATAAATATGTGGTCCGGTCTCTGGGTCAAGGTTGATAATTAATACATAGGAGTTGTATTTATAAGAAAGAAAAAACTAACCAAATCATTGCATTGTACGTTATTTATACCATGATGGCATGATCTGTTCAATACACATAACTCAAATATCATTCATCTTCCTTTTTGCATGTATCATAGCATATAGATGTTTTAATTACATTCCCGTCAATTTAATGCTAAAAAACAAACCAAATCATTGCATTGTACGTTATTTATAAAAAAATGCAGGTGTGTGCGGTTGAGATGCTTAAGTTAGGGCCTAGGGGACTGGGAATCTTTAACACTTATCCAAGTTTAAATAATACAAAGGAGAGTCGCCATGAAGGGAACATCTTGCACAAATCCTGTAAATTTGTCACCAAAAGACGGAAAATAAGAAGTGATGCCACATTATATATTAATATTATTTTATTTTTATTTTTTGCCTTTTTCTATACAACACCGCTACTGGTCGGATTTTTATTCTAGATTGAGGTACCCTTTGGTTATAAAGTTGTGACACCTGAGCTTCACGGATGTGTCGAGATGGTAGTATTTACAACATCCAAATTCTACTTGTTAAATTACAAAATCTTTAAATTTTAAAGAGATAAAAAGAAGGTTTTACCTTAAAAGACTCCTACAATCCATTCATTAAACTTCAACACTTTTTATAAAATTATATGGAAAACACGTTGAGTTGGAATAAATACCAGCTCCCTGCTCGTTCCATGTAATTATACCAAATGAGACGCGGGAGGTTTTAAAAATAATAAATAAATTTAAGAAAGAGTTATTTTTAGTTAAAGTATATGGATGAGAATAAAGAATACTAAATATTAATAATATTTAGTACTTTATCAATCTTTCATACCAAAGTAAGACATAAAATGAAAATACAAACTAAAAACTTATAGGTTTTTTTAATGGCGAAAATTCTATGAAACATAGCAAAAGGCTAGGAGTGGTTGTAAAACCCAAAGTACAACGGAAACACATGAGCAAAAATACAACCACGAAATTATATCTCTAATACTGAAATTGCACATTGAATTTTGATCTTCCTTTGAGCCATAAAAAAGAATTAGATATGATTTCTTTCACTGTTCTATATATTGACCAGCATGTTGTTCTCGTTTAACCTCTATCTCGTTTCTTGTTAGGCAATGCACTTGATTTAACCAAACTGGCGTGCATGGAGGATTTTCTAAATCAGATCGATGTTGACCGGGTGACTATCCGCTATGTCGGTGGGTTGAGGGTCCTGTTAACTTTTCTAACCATTGACATGGCCAGATCTTTCCTTTCAGGTATGACAGAAACATGGAAGTTATGGTTCTCTTCACTAGAGGAATGGAGGAGTCAAGACATTCCTTTTGAGAGAATCGCATGGATTAAAATCATGGGTGTACCAATACAACTCTGGGACCAACAGGTTTTCAATAACATTGGCAATGAACTCGGGTTGGTGGTTCATGGCTCAGAGGCCTCTACAAAAGACGGTAATCTAGCATCGGAACAAATTGCCATCTTGGTATCTCATGGTCACAAGATTGAAGGACACTACACTATTCGTTGCCGGAACCACTCTTTTAAGGTCTGGGTTTCGGAGTTTGATGAGAATTGGAGCCCGGACTTTACCATTGCAAAGGACATTCATGCTAAATTTCCTGGGATGATTTTTGATCATGCCCTAGGCAAATATACTCTCAGGACCGTTTGCACCACCGACGTTAACATGGAAGAAAATGAAGTGGAAGAGGGGGAAATACCTATTGATCAGGTTCAGGTCGATCATCCCACGGCAGTTTCTACTGCCCGGGAACCCACTATCGTTGCCGGAGATGATTTTTCCGGTGAGAATTCGAACAGTCAAAATGGTATTGAAAAGTCTTTAAATTTATTGCATGGGGATATCAATGCCAATTGTGTGGAGCACGTCAACCAAGGTAATCATGATCTGCATGGGAATGTCTCAATTGAGGGTGGGCCCAGGGTGGAAACTCGCGAAGTCTCCGAGGAATCTCCTGTCGGTTGTACATCAGCCCAACCTTTACCACTACCCTCTATTGGGCCTAATTTTGTGAGTTCATGTGGGCTCCCCTCCAGAAAAAGACACCGTGTGGATCCTTCTATTCCTTCCACACCCATCCGGGGCCCAACAACTTTGACCCACACATCTTTGGAGAATCCCTTGGTATTAATTTCAATGGTTTTGAAGATGACCTGGAAAAAACCATTCGGGAGGAAGGTGCTGATATTGTTCCCCAATGAATTACATGACATACAATATCAGAGGGTTGGGAGAGGCCCCCAAAATGATCTCCACGGGTCAATTAATAAGGAGCCAAAAAGCAAATTTTATCGCAATCCAGGAGACAATGAGGTGTGATGGGTCAAAAATACAAGCTCATAAGATTTGGGGTGGAAGACCGATGGAATTCGATTGGGTGAATGCCGACGGCACCTCGGGTGGTTTACTCTGTATTTGGGATCCGGGATTCTTCAAATGTTCGCAGGTCTTCAAACATCAATCTGCCATGATCCTCTCAGGTACCCTGTTACAAAACAACGTTTCCATTCATATCGCCAATATATACGCTCCACAGGGCCTCTTGGCCAAAAAAAGAACTATGGAACTTACTGACAGAACACATCGAGTCAAAGGGTGGTATTTGGTTATTAATGGGGGACTTTAACGCGGTTAGAGTTCCGGAGGAAAGATTGAACTCGACTTTTAACCGTCATGTGCCGAGGCTTTTAATAATTTTATTGACGATAATGGATTATTGGAGTATCCAATGGGCGGGAGAAAGTTTACACGGGTCTCGGATGACGGTGCAAAATTTAGTAAAATCGACCGAGTATTGGTAAACCATGATTTCTGGGATAATTGGCCAGACGCCTCTCTGCTCGCACTCCCACGCTGTGACTCAGACCACAGCCCCTTGATCCTCTCCACGGCGTCTGTCAACTTTGGAGCATCACCTTTCCATTTTTTCAACTCCTGGCTCTCTGCACCAGGTTTTGATGACGTTGTCAAAGGGGCGTTAGAAGGGCAGACTTTCACAGGTAAGGCGGACATTATCCTAGCGAACAAGCTTAGAGCGATTAAAGAAGCAATCAAGAATTGGCTCACTATTGAAAAGGAAAGAAGGCTGTCTAGACAAAAAGAACTTAAGCAAGTAATTGACTCCTTTGATGGTTTGGCAGAAGAACGGGCTCTTAGTGATGTTGAAAAGGAGACTTGGTCAAAAGCTAAAAAGGATTGGGAGACCGTTAAAGCTGATGAAGCCCAAGACCTAATGCAACGCTCTCGTATAAAATGGGCGATCGAGGGGGATGAGAACACCGGTTTTTTTCATGGTATGGTTAACTTTAATAATAACAGCAAACGTATTAGTGGTTTCCAGGTGAACAACGACTGGTGCAATGAACCTAACCAAATGAAGTGGGAGGCGCGGAAATTCTTTTCGTCAAAGTACCGTGAACCAATGCGCCGCAGACCGACTTTCTTATGTCCCAACATTAACAGGTTATCGGCTTCCGAGGCTTCTAAGCTGATTGAACCTTTCTCACCCGAGGAGATCAAAGCGGCTATATGGGATTGCGGCAGCGACAAGGCCCCGGGACCGGATGGTTTCAATTTCGCTTTCCTTAAACATTTCTGGGGCCTTCTCAAAGACGACATCCTCCAAGTTATGTCCGAATTTTATGATCACGGCACCTTAAGCAGGGGGTGTGCCTCGTCCTTCATTGTCCTCATTCCTAAGTGCATTGACCCGGTATCTCTCAGCGAATATCGCCCAATCAGCTTGATAGGGTGCATCTCAAAAATTATCTCCAAGGTCCTTGCAACCAGGATAAAAGATGTTATGGGCAGCCTCATTTCGGAATTCCAGTCCGGTTTTCTGTCATGCAGGAACATACTTGATGGACCATTAATTCTTAACGAGATCATCGCGTGGGCTAAGAAGCACAAAAAACCCACCTTTTTGCTGAAAGTAGACATGGAAAAAGCGTTTGACAGCATCAATTGGATCTTCATTGACTCCGTTCTCAGCCAAATGGGTTTCCCGAACCGATGGAGGAATTGGATTCAAGGTATTCTTCACTCCTCTCGGGCATCGGTACTCATCAATGGGTCCCCCTCCTGGGAATTCCAATGTTTTCGTGGCGTGCGCCAGGGTGATCCTCTGTCTCCTTTCATCTTCATATTAGCTATGGAAGCTCTATCCTGTCTCTTTGCCAAAGCCGAATCATTGGGTAAAATCAAAGGTATCACTCTTCCAAATGGTGGCCCTTCTTTGTCACATCTCATGTATGCAGACGATGTGGTGGTATTAGGCGATTGGGATAACCACTGTATTGGCAATGCACTACGTCTACTTCGTTGCTTCCATCTTATTTCCGGGCTGAAAGTCAATCGCCACAAATCAAATCTGTACGGTATTGGGGTAAACGACTCGTTGATTCAAGAGGCAGCCACTTCACTTCGTATTAATCGTGGTACTCTACCATGTATTTATCTCGGGGTGCATGTGGGTGCTAATATGAACCAAGCAAAACACTGGAAGGAGGTAATCAAAGTATGCGAAGGAAGGTTATCAAAATGGAAAGCAAAAACACTCTCGATGGGAGGCGCGTAGTGCTACTTAAATCGGTTCTGGACAGCCTACCCCTCTACAATTTCTCGCTGTTTCGAGCCCCAAAAGGAGTCATTGATCATTTGGAGAAACTCAGGAAACGTTTCTTTTGGGGTGGAACCGATGAAAAGCGGAAAACGGCATGGGTGGCTTGGGAGAGGGTTATCAACCGAAACATAAGGGCGGCCTGGGTTTAGGTTCCTTAAAACACATGAATATGAGCCTCCTGCTCAAATGGTGGTGGCGTTATAAAATGGAACCAACGAGACTTTGGCATCGGGTCATTCAGTCAATCCACCACAACGAACGCACTTGGTCCTACTTACCCATAAAATCAACCACTGCCGGGGTATGGAACTCGATTACAAAGGTCGGAAAGGACTTCGACGAGGTTAACGTTCAGGTTGAGAGTCTGTTTAGGGGTGTGCTCGGCAACGGCTTGGGTATTCGGTTCTGGCTTGACTGCTGGCTCGGCGAACAACCTTTAAGGTACACTTTTCCAAATCTTTTTATTTTAGAAGCTGATAAAAGCTGCAATATTGCAGCCCGTTTCTTTCAACAGGGTGAAAATTGGGTTGTGGGTTGGGATTGGACTCGTGAACCCTTGCAGGATCAGGAAAGACGCGAGCTTCAAGAGTGTATAAATTTGATTCAGCATGTTAAACTGGCTGCGTTGCCTGACAAATGGAACTGGAACCTGGAAAAAGATGGCGTTTTCTCCATTGCATCGTGCCGAAAGCTCTTATCTTCCAATGCAGTCCCTTTCTTTCCGTTTGAGTGGAGTAACATGGTGCCAAAGAAAGTCAACATCCTTGCCTGGAGTAGTGAACAAGACCATATCCCGACGCTCGAAGGTTTATTTCGCAGAAAAATCATCAACTCCTCAACAATCTGCTGTCTCTGTAATGATCAAGCTGAAACATCCGAACATCTCTTTGTGTCCTGCTTCTTCGCTGCGCAAATCTGGAGTAAAATTAGCGAATGGTGCAACATCCCACCGATCTACTCCTTCGACTTCAAAGATCTCTTGAATGCACATAAACTAAACGGCATGGGAAGGATAAAGAAGAAAGTGATTAAAGCGATTATATTAACAACAATTTGGGTTCTTTGGACGACTAGAAACAAGAAAATCTTCACAGGGAAAAGGGCGTGTTTGGAACAAGCGTTAGCCGATATCAAATCACTTTCCTACACGTGGATAACTAATAGGGCGACTTTCATCACAAAGGATTGGGTCAAATGGGTCTCGTTCGATCTTAATGTATAACTTTTGTGCGAGGTTTTATCATTGATTGTATCTAAGTAGCATCTTGCTATTTGTCAATCTTGTAATTTTTCGGGTGTGGAATAAAAGTAATTTGCCTTTCAAAAAAAAAAAAAAAAAACCTCTATCTCGTTTCTTGCATTCCATAAATGCCATAAGGTTGTTAAGAAAACCACCCCTATTGTCTACTTTCACTCCTTGGATCCAGTATACGAATCAATCAGTCAAAAAACTTCAATGCATGAATTAAAAGACCCTGGACCGGAAGCTTCAACCACACGAGGATGTTCCACCAATGAATTTTGCCATCACACATTATTAAAATGTAATAGTGTATATGTGTTTCACTTGATTGGGTCTTTGGCATGGAAGGGATGCCATCAAGGTGGAAGATCCTGCGACCAGGATAGACTTGAGATGAAGACCAACCATGATATGATGAGCACGAACTTATGAATGAGCAAACACAACCCAAATTTGTTTTAGGGTATAGAAAATGAGGTGAAAGTAAAGAATGGAACTAGCTAGAGTGTGTTGGGTGTCGAATCCAGCAAATAAATATATAATAAACTTACTAGTATGAGTGAAAGTAAGGTTCGTGTCCTCAGGGATACAGATTAACCAATTATACCAAAAACGTTTCAAGTGCAAATACGATTGTTTAAAGGGGGGTTTTGATTTGATTAAAAAAATGAAGAAAACTAAATTAAAAACTAAGACGATTAAACTGTTGGGGAATTCGGATATTAAAAACTAATTTCAACACCAGGGCAATTTCTTGATTCGATTGGGCTTACGATCATTAACGGTCACGGTGCAATGATCCTTTTAATTAATAGTTTGTATCAATACTAGAAGTCACGCCGTTCGGACATCCACTCTATCTAAAGTCTAACCAAGCGCAGTTCGTCGATTAGAGCCAACCCGCTACTCCAAGCTCACGCCGTTCGGATCTTAGCGTGCAGGTTGCGTGATAGAAGTATCGATTATAATTAAACACTCACGCCGTTCAAAATGTTTAACTAGATCATGTGACTCTATAATAATTTTGGGTTCATAGACAAACACAAAACATTATTTGTTCATTGTATCAAAAGCTAAAACTTGATTAGGGTTTTAAATATTGATGAACTTTATTAGAAAAATTAATAAGTTGACCCGGTTTTATTAACAATCTAATATTTTCCGGATTGAATCCGTATTAAGAACAAAGTTCACACAAACAAACCACTAAAATAAATGGATCTCATAACCGTTTCACATAAATTTATGAATCAAAATCAAATAAACCCTAGTGTTAAAACTAAAATAAAATATCAAAGTTCACACAAATCAAAATCAAATAAAACAAAGTTCACACAAACAAACCACTAAAATAAATTGCCGCCTCGCCTCGTCAATGCTTCTTTCAATTCTCCACACCTACAAAATCAACCATAAACACACCAAAGTAGATTTCATTCCACCAAAACAAATGATGAACAAAATAATGGTTAAGCTACATGATATATGGTATAAAGTGGATGATAAACTAATATAAAAAATGCCTAAAAATACAACTAACAGAGTGATGTGTTTGAAACAAAAAGAAAATCAATATAGGATATAAGAATGAAGATCATGGTTGTCAATTTTAAAAAATAAAATGGCTAGCCTTAAGGTGTTAAACATGGTCAATTGATTCAAAAGACACAGGATTAACTTTTTTTTTTGAACATTGACTTTCAATCAAAAAAGACTAGTCCTCAAAGTGAGGACCGCCACAAACCAATTACAACATATACAAAGGAGAAGAACACCACTCATCCCCACTAAGGTTTTCAAACTTCGACCTATACTTTAACCACAAAAAGGAAAACGATTTAACGCTAGCCACTACATTTGACATTTTTGGTTCATCAGCATTAAAGATCTTCTCATTGCGTGCTTTCCAAACCTCCCAAACAGTGATGATGATAATGTCGTGTATGATCTTTTTACCCCACTTTTCTCCTTTAGCTCCTTTGTACAGCAGCAATAACTCCCTCACATTGGTTACAAACATAGAGGGTAAATCGCACCACCTACCAATCCTGGTCCACACCCCTGACGTAAAACCACATTCAGCGAAGATGTGGTTCGGAGTTTCTGTCACAACGTCACACAATCTGCAGGTCAATTGGTCGATCAGCACTCCTCTTTTGCTCAAGGCATCAACAGTAGGAATTCTTTCTAAATCGGCCCTCCACGCTAGAACGCTACATTTAGATGGGACCCAAGAGACCCACTTAAACTTGAAGTTCACAGGCGCATCTCTGGAATCTTTTATTTTTTTTCGCACATCACTAACAGAGAAGGAATTGCTCCCATCCCATTGCCATTCATCTTTCTTGCATACCAACTGAATCTGGGCCAGAAGTGGTGAAAGAATAAACCATTCTTCGGCTTCGGCTTGAGAGAACATATCTTTAAAATCAATAGGGAACCAACCTCCCTCCTTCCATACATCTTTAACCATTGCGAATTTGTCTGTGGACGTGTTAAAAAGGAGAGGGAACCTTGATTTCAGATCCACATCCCCCAACCAAACATCCAGCCAAAACCGAGTTTGATCCCCATTACCGACTGTGCTGCGAAACAACTGTATGACATTCTTGTCCCCAATTTTGAGTTTTTCACAATTCTTGATGATACTAGCCCAGCAACCGCCCACCCCTCTTCTACATGGTAGCCCATACCAATTCCGTTTAGAGTAATGACAAGCGGTAACAACTGATTTCCAAAACGCCTTGTCTTCGTTTTTAAATCGCCATACCCATTTTGCAAGTAGCGCATCGTTCATGTCTTTAAGTCTACCAATACCCAAGCCCCCTTTTTTCTTATCTTTCGTAATAATTTCCCAGGCAACCCAATGAATTTTTCGAATATTACCAGCCCCCGACCATAAAAACCTCTTCATAAGGCCTTCCAATTTATCAATAATACCCGTAGGAGCTTTATACAAAGATAGGTAATAAACAGGAAGGGATTCTAAAACCGAATTGATGAGAGTAATGGGACCACCGATAGAGAGGACCTTAGCCTTCCAGGATGAAAGGCGATGTTCAAAAACTTCCACAATGTGCCTCCAACTCGAAATCTTGTTCATATTGGCACCCACCTTTATACCTAAGTAATCGAATGGAATAGACCCCACCCTACAACCCAATACTTTCGCCATGCTCAACACCTCCGAGTCAGCCCCATATATATTAGATTTGTGAATATTGATTTTGAGCCCCGAACAAAGATAGAACACACAGAGAATCCTAGCCGTGTTCTCAATATTTTCTACCGACCAATCACCCATAATAAAGGCGTCGTCGGCGTAAAATAAATGAGACACTATAGGAGCATATTTTGACACACAAACGCCTTTGAACATGCCACTTTTCACCGCTTTCACAAAAAGACACGAAAGAACTTCCATGACGATAAGGAACAAAAACGGTGAAATAGGGTCGCCTTGCTTCAACCCTTTACCATGTTAGAACTCAAAAGTCGGGGCACCATTAACTAGGACGGCCGACCTAGCCGAGAACAAAATTCCTCTAATCCAAGTACACCAAACCTCCGGGAACCCCATTTGCGCCATTATAGTGAGAAGGAAGTTCCAATTTACGTTATCATACGCCTTTTCGAAGTTAATCTTCAAGAAGGACGTCTTATGTTTCTTTCTTTTACACCAACTCATGATCTCATTAACTATCAAAGGCCCATCAAGAATATATCTCTCTCCCAAAAAAACCCGATTGTGTTTCTGAGATAACCATACCGATCACCTTCTTGAGCCGTTGAGCCAACACCTTGGAAATTGTTTTGCTAATCATACCCACTAGAGTGATAGATCTTTAGTCTTTTAATCATAGGGGATATTTTGTCTTCGGAACCAACGTGATAAAGGATGAACCACATCCCCTATTAATCTTTCCCACAGGATTAACTATCCAACTATATACTATACAGTAAAAGAAAACCAAGGGAGGATATTTGGATGGATTTTTTTAGTTTTCTCGTTTCCGTCCCATAATTAATTATAGATACTTATTTTTTTATTTAAAGATAGTTTTTATTTCATTAACTAAATAAATTTATTATGAAACTAATTATTATGATTTTTAAACAAACTTATATGTTTTACTTAAAAGTTTCACAAAAATTATGTTGGTTGAAATATATAAAGATGATAATTGTTTTTATAAGATTTCTAAATATTTTAAAAAAATAGATGGTATTAAAAGAATCAAAGTTATAACCCGGTTGAAATAAAGAATGTTTTAAAAATTAGCTTAATAAAATTTATAACTGTCACATCAACGTTCATTTTCTAAATGTATATCTTATATGACTGTATATGTTAACAAGTTACATTATATTTTATTTTATTAGTATAACATACGAGTTTATTCAACCGTTGCAATGCATATGTTTTTTTAACGTAACATATTTTTTATTACTAACTATATAAAAGTATATTTATCAACCTGTGTGATACATGAGATTATAACGTAGTAACAAGTAATGAAAACTACGAAAAATCTTATTTTTGTTAATACAAGTAGCATATAAAAACTACGAAAAATCTTATTTTTGTTAATACAAGTAGCAAAAGATAGGTCCGCACATAATATTTTGTTTTTAGAACTTTTTATAACATGTCACGTGCAAATCGTTTTTCAATTCGCAATTTTATGTTTTTATGTGTAAAATCCTCTTGAGATTTTTCATTTTTGCAAGACTTTTTCGATTCGGCTTATGGTAAAGCCCATGTATGCAATTGTTATGCTATGTATTGGATCCTAGCCTGTTTCTGTGCTTGAGTAGGGCCTTTTGGGCTTGCTACCGATAAATAGAGTTATTTATCCCTAATATATTGATTATAGGATTAGTGAGATCATATCATCATATCAGAGTTTGTGTCTTCTGTTTGTTAAGTTTTAGACTTATAATTATTATGAAAAACCTTTTCAATCATTTTAATGTATCATAATAATAATAATTATAATAAAAGATGAGCGAACATAATAAAGTCATTTTCTAACGCATTTAGTTGGTGTCCTACTGTACATTATAGATCAAAAATCATCACACAATTACAATCAAGCTAAATTCATTATAGCCCAGCGGCATTTTGGTGATGAGATAAGACTTAGGTACTATAAGGTCCTGGATTTGAATCTCACAAGGGGTTTTTCTCATATTTATGAGTTTCCTCCTAAATTGGTGACTTAGTGGTGAAATATGATCGCATAATAGATGATACTCCAGTGATCCGTGAGTGGTTCCAATTGACCGTTAAAAAAAAAACAATACAATCAATGTTCCCAAAAGTAGGTGACAAAACCATGATAGGTGCTACCCCATACACAAAGCAAAAGGGTAAAAAAAAAGAAAGAAAGAGGAAGAGACACCATTTATTGTTACAACTTTAACAAAATATTAAAAAAGATATGTATGAACATTGCTGTGATCTATCAAAAGCTATGAGACGTTAAAGGAACAATATTAGGGGTAGTGATTGAGGCAAATCCATAACTCTAAAACATAATGGTTCCTCAGCTTAATTTGTTTGCGTATTAGTTTTTTGTTTTTAACGGTAAGGAAATGTAGAAAATAAGGTTCACAATTTTATTAAAATAATAATAAAATAAAATAATAACCAAACTCTCGTTATTCGTAGAAAATATAAAAGTACAATACCGATTACAAAACTAAATAACTAAATAAAATACAAACAAAATGTACCGAATCTTGATTCAAGCAACTTCAACCGCATCATCTTCTACTAATCAATTCTGCAAAAGTAAAGTATTTGTTGATGGTTTTTTGTTGAGGATCGTGTTAGACATGGGGCCCTTAAAACAGATTTCGCGCCTTCTCTCAGACGGTCTGTCTCCCAGGGTACAACAACCGGAACAGTAGTGTACTGCCGGAGATGGCTCTCGGCCAGAGATAACACCACGTTATCGTGTGTTTGTTAAATGTAAGAAAAAGAAAGTTGTAAATCTTTCTTATGAGAAACTTTTTTCTCATCGTGTGAAACAAAATGCGCCAAAGACTCCATTTTATACACAAACCAAGATGAACCTAAATACAATTAATCTTGTACTTAAACAAGAGTTTAATATTGTATTAAATTATATTCAAATGGATTTAAGGGGTCAAACTTAAAACTTCCATTTCACTAATGATATGACTTGTAACAGCAAGACATTAACTCACTAGTTGATGGACTGCTTTGACTGACCCGCAAGCGTGTCCAGACGTACGCGGACCAGGTCCTCCAAGAAAATGGCGGGAAAAGGCGGATTACTGTGGATGACGTCAGGTTACAGCCCTGTCGTTGATCGAGGCGGACACGTGACAGCCTCTGATTGGCGAACGGCGGTCTCAACCTGGCTACAGTAGTTGACCATGCTTCTGCCACCTGATGTGACGTCCGACAGTAGCAGGGGATTTCTGCTGGTCACTGTTGACGACGGTATGGTGGAAGCATGGACATAGTCATGTCGCCGTTCCTGTCAGTAGTGGTTGTACCACTCCTGCCACTTGTTGCCTTCCTGTTGGCGCGTACTTTGTCAGACCCTACTGAATCTTCCTTTTGTTTATCTTCTGCACCTCGTACCAAAAGTGGCAAGGGGATATTCCGCGCGTATGTGCATGCGCTTGTCTACTGCTATGCGCTAATATCACTTGGGATCCTTGCGCGCTGGCTTGCTTTCCGCCTTGCCAGCTTTGAGGAGGAAGCTTATAGCGCCAGGGCTTTGGTTTTGGGTGATAAGGGCGCCACCTCCGCCTAGATTGGGCTCCCTATCCCTTCACTCGTTAAAACATATATCCTTATTAAATCCGTCGAATTGTAAATTGTCGAAGAAAAAATACCACATTAATTTCTTTTTTATATATATCGTTTATTATATTTTAAATCACTTGAATATAAAAAAAATATAAACAATAATCCAAAAAATATATATAATACATAACAAATGTATTTTAACGGATTCATAAAGATATATACACATCAAATCTCAAAGTGTTATTCTATTCAACACTTTATCATGTCACGAAATAATCACACTTATATCGTCTTGTGGCATGTTTTGAGGTACTCTCTCAATACATTGTTCAAAACAACAAAGTTGTTTATAATTAACTACTCACAAGTAGTCGAACAAGTAAATATGTCAAAACAACATCGGATTGTTTTTCCTTTAAATAGTCTCTCAAGGCTATTATATGGTTCAAAACATGATACTTCTCATACGAGTATCGAACCAATTGCAAAATCATGTTTTATTCGTTCAAAACCTTTCTTGTTTTTGCATCTGTTTTAAAAATTAAACTATATTTGTTTATGCTTTGATTACAAATCAAGATCATAAACTCAAAATAGTTTTATTATTTAAAACTACATGTAACTCGCTCGTTAGACAATACAACGATTACAAATCATCTTAATTATTTTATCATAGTTAACCCGATTCTAACTCGCTCGTTAGAAAATAAACGATTATAAATCGTTAAAGTATATGGATTTCATGATAAATCTTTTCTAATTCGCTCATTAGAAAATATACGTGTACCAAATATTAAAAATATTTGGTTTCAATAACGAACCATTTCTAACATACTTGTTAGAATACAAACGATAACACTTATCATTATATGGTGTTTTGGTTATATAAATAAACCGTTTCTAACACATCCGTTAGAAATAAACGATTGCCAAAATCGTTTCAAAACTTATTGGTTTATATATATATATATATACACACACACAACCATTTCTAACACGCCCGTTAGAAGTAAACGATTACAAGACTGTTTAAGATTTTATTGGCTCATATATAAATATAATAAGCCGTTTCTAACACACTCGTTAGAAAAATTAAACGTCTAGCTTGTTCGTTTTTACAAAAGCATCAATTTCTAACACGCTCGTTAGAAATAAAAATACAAATTTAAAATAACTTACGATTTTGTAAATACTTATTTCTAATATGCTCATTAGAAATGTTTGATGACACATTATTCTTTCAATGTAGTCAATTCTAACACGCTCGTTAGATATACACGTTTTCAACAACTTGTTTTTACATAAGAAATTTCTAATACGCCCGTTAGAAATCTAAATGTTTTCAACATTTTGAAACCAATAAAATTTTACTAAGATAATTACTTTCTAACATGCTCATTAGAAAATACGAATGTTTTAAACCTTATTATTTACAAAAAAAATATTTTCCAACTCGCTCGTTAAAGGTTTAAAATTATCATTTTAGAATTATAAGTATTTCTAACACGCTCGTTAGAAAAAAAAATATGTATTTCTATACATTTGATAACAATCATTATTTCTCCAAATAATGATCTCTAACACGCTTGTTAGATCGAAAAACGTACACCAAACGTTTCTATATGGGTTGCCAAAATATTTTCTAATACCCTCATTAGAAAATATTTTACTAAGATTAATCTCTAACACGCTCGTTAGAAATAACCTCTAGCAAATATTTTTCAGGGGTTAATAAATATTACGTCTTTTCTAATACGCTCATTAGAAAATTAGTATTTGACACGTCTAAATGCATGTTAATATTTGTTAATGCTTCGGGTTATCTAAACCCGACACAAACAACCCATGAAACCGAAAACTTGAATCAAACTACGTTTTGTAAACACGGTATATCGGTTTAAAGATTGTACTCCAATCGTCACATTAAACCGACTTGTTGTACTATATATTTCCAAAAAAATATTTATTAGATTTTAACAAAATCCCAATTAATATTTTTATACTTTCGTGAACCCAAAATCCTTAATAAGAAGGTTTTTAGATTGTATCGACAATATACACGAAAGTCTGTTTTAAGATTGTAGAAAATAGGGTTCACAATTTTATTAAAATAATAATAAAATAAAATAATAACGAGACTCTCGTTATTCGTAGAAAATATAAAAGTACAATACCGATTACAAAACTAAATAACTAAATAAAATAAAAACAAAATGTACCGAATCTTGATTCAAGCAATTTCAACCGCATCATCTTCTACTAATCAATTCTGCAAAAGTAAAGTATTTGTTGATGGTTTTTGGTTGAGGATCGTGTTTGACACGGGGCCCTTAAAACAAATTCGCCTCCTCTCAGACGGTCTGTCTCCCAGGGTACAACAACCGGAACAGTAGTGTACTGCCGGAGATGGCTCTCGACCAGAGATAACACCGAGTTATTGTGTGGTTTGAAATGTAGGAAAAAGAAATTTGTAAATATTTCTTATGAGAAACTTTTTTCTCATCGTGTGAAACAAAATGAGCCAAAGACTCCATTTTATACACAAACCAAGATGAACCTAAATACAATTAATCTTGTATTTAAACAAGAGTTTAATATTGTATTAAATTATATTCAAATGGATTTTAGGGGTCAAACTTAAAACTTCCATTTCACTAATGATATGACTTGTAACAGCCAGACATTAACTCACTAGTTGATGAACTGCTTTGACTGACCCGTAAGCGTGTCCAGACGTACGCGGACCAGGACGCTGCCCACGTGACTCGTCATCCGCCACCCGCGCATCTGCACGCCAGAGACTGTCCACGCGGAAGCCAGCTTGCGCACTGCGGAGACCAGGATGCTACCTGGTCTTCCGCCATGTACTAAACCACGCGCACGAGGTCAAAAATACAAAGGCGGCTCTCGCTGCGATCACTTCATGTTTTGTCATCCCAACAATGTGGGACAAAACTTAATCCATTTTCTCATCTTTGGTTGTTCCAACCTACAACTTTCAAGCTTCGATATTTCATTCACCTTAGCTCTATTTTGGACATGATTTGGTTCGTTGTGATACTCTCACAATATAGTACACAAACCCGGAAATAATTATTTATATAACACATATATAAATATGTTTATTTAAGTCTAAAATTAGTGAAAAACTCATTTTCACTATCATTTTTCCAACAGGAAATATATATTAGTAACTGTTAGTTTAGGTAAATAACTTTTTTTTTTAATTCTACATTTGCGCTTCACAGAAAGTTGAAAAAGAATAAATGTTGTTTTAGTGATACGAAACTACATGAAAGATATGAATATTTCAAAAGATTCAACAATTACTTATTCCACTAAGGTTGTTGCTTTCTATCATTTGGTTTAGAGTTATCATGAAGGTTGTTGCTTTCTATCTAAGAAACAATAAACAAAGTATTAACACTAGTACGTTTGACAATGATGTGTATTCATTCCAGTAGCTTTGTTTGTGGACTAGATTATCTGTACGATGTTGTTTGGTTCATTTTATGCTACGATGGTTTTTATATACACACACAAAAAGGGTTGTCAACACACAAACATTTTGTGGCGTATAGCTCTATTTTTTAAAAATACTTATATGTGGCGTATAGGTCTAGTTCTGTTTTTTTACAATACCTATATAGGGCATATAAGTCTGGCGTTTAGGTCTACCGTTTTTTATACGCACATTTTTTTTAATAACATGTGGCGTATAAGTTCATATGAGCATGTATGTCTAGTTTTTTTATACAAACATTTTTGGTACAATATAAGCCTTTGAGTGTAGCATTAGGACACCTATATGACTCATATAAGCCTATGAGTGTAATATAGGTCATGTATAGGCCTATGTGTAGTATAGATATTGATAGTATACTATCTTGTCGTATCATATAATACATATAAGCCTATGAGTGTAGTATAGACTTATATGAATCTTTAAGAAAAAAAATGTGGAGAAATTGAATGAAATAGTAGAAATGGGTTAAATAAAAGATGGTGTTGTTTGAATAAAGATGATGAAATGGTTTAAATAAAGATAGTTAAATTGATAATTTTTCAATATGCAAAGTAACCATTGAAGGGGGGGGGGGGGTAAAGTTGAACGTGATCGACCGTTGCCAAAGACCCATGAACCCTACTCGCCTCCCCTACCCTGCTATCGACAGTGGTGTTACCTTGGGGGTAGTGATTTACCATTGCCCAAATCGAATGACACACTGACCTAGTTACAAAGAATCTCCTAATAGTAAACAAGGAAAATCTCATCACACTGTGTTACCATTTTTACAAAAAATAATTGAATTATTAATCAGTCAATGGCATTATAGCCTGGCAACATCTTGGCGATGAGATAAGGTACAATAATCGAATCATTAATCAGACTATAGCATTATAGCCTAGTGCATCTTGGCGATGAGATAAGAAACAATATTCGAATCATTAATTAGTCTGTAGCATTATAGCCTATGACATCTTGTGGGTGAGATAAGGCTAAGGTCCATTTGGTCTTGAGTTCGATTTCCACATGTTTCTTCCTAAAGTGATGTATAGACATCATTGTCTAGTGAAGATGGATAGGATCGAAAGATTCCGCTGGTAACACGATGATAACTTTAATACTCCGTCAATAATCCAAATTTACCGTAAAAAAATCTAATCATTAATCATAAGTCACTCCTAATTCAAGATACACTCTTTTTTAATTAAAAAGCTTCATTTTTTTTGTCATAACAAAATTTTATAATAATAATTATCCATATATCTATTTGGTGTTATTGCCGACAAAACCCTAGTACTTTTGTTCCATCACACTCCCCAAACCCTAAACAACCCAAACCCATTGCCTACCTTCCCCAACTACAACCAGTTTGTGGTTACTCTTCTTCCACATCACTTTTAAGCTCTTAAAATGGTGGCCGATAAGGGTAAGAAACCCAAAGTTGGAGACAAAAAACGACCAGGAAAACGATGATGGAATCGACGGCCAACTTATTCTTACCATCGAAAAGTGCAGGAGATCCAAGATGAGCTTGAAAAGGTATACCCTTTTTATTTCTTTTTATAAATTTTCAATCTTTATATATATTTGAAAGATATTCATGACAATATTTTCTTGTTGGTTATCAAGAATTGGTTAAAGATTCTTTATAATCTTTTTTATGTGTAAAAGTTATTGTCTTTCTAGCAAAATTTGTTATACTCGAGTTTAATTTAAGTTGTGGCTTTTGTTGTGCTTTTATAATCAATTTGATGTATAGAGTTTTTTAGTTTTTGGCTGAAATTTTGTTACATATGTACCTGAAATTTGTTATTATTATTATCATTTTTGTGTAATGCAAGCTTCTAGCTGTGTTTATGAAGTTACAATCTTTATTCTGTTTTAAAGGTACCGGGATTCGAACGATATCATGTCAAATTTTCTTGTTAATTATCAAGGATTGTTAAAGATACTTTATAATTGTTTTTGTGTTCAAACAAATTCTCATCTTTTTAGCAAGAAATTTGTAACAATTTTTAACTCAAATTTGATTGTAAGTTGTGTTTTTTATAATCATTTTGTGCATACAATTTCTCGGTTTTTGGTCTACTCTTTGAGTCTTGTGAATTGGGTTAAGCTGAAAGTTATTAATTGTTCTTTGATGGGTTAATT
>JAUTDX010004677.1:0-27558 GCA_030844895.1 Ambrosia x helenae
AACTAAAATGTGAATACAAAATTCCTATTATACCTTTCTAAGTGTCTTAATGTTCCACAAAGTTCCAATTATACCCTCAAAATGTAAGCATAAATAACTTGTGCATTTGCTTCTTAAGTTGTATGGAAATGAAAAATGACCATGTTGGCCATCACTCCTCCTAATAAGATAATATAGATTAATCATACTTTATCTTTCCTAATAAGCTTGCAACCTTCAAGAGCACCTGTGCTCGAAAAAATTTCTTGAAGTAGTGGTTCCGTGACTTGAGGGTGGATGTTCCCCACATACCTATATCAAGTCAAAAATGGTCGATTACGGTTTTTTTGTCTATCAAATATGTGCAGGTTTCATATAAAGGGGAAATGGATGATGAAGTGGTGTGAATGGACTGTTTTACCTCTGGGTTTAATAAACTTAACTGAATCGTTTAACTCTGTTAGTGATAAATGACATAATATGTAAGAAATAAGATATTTTGAACATAAAATGGAAAAAAATAAAAATAAATGACATTTCATAATTTTTTGTCATACATAAATGACACAATGTGTAAATTTGTCAAGAGATATTTTTTTCCTCTGAAATGGTATGTGGACCATGTCTACTTCACTATATGTGTTCATGGCATGAATGACTTTTTGTCGTTAACCATACTCGGGTGATCGGGCTTTGTTGATAAGTCCGACATTGAATATGGCTAAGTAAGAAAAACATAATGACGCCAATCACCATTTGGTGGAGTGGCAGCCCCATGACCTTCCAATGTGGAGGTTGTGGTTGGACTCTCACCTAGAGTAAATTTATTCTAGGTTAAGTCAAAGGTTTTACCACAGTGGGCCTTTGGTGGTGGGTTTCCTCTGGAATGGTGGTGGGCCGGGTCATCAGCGCTATCTGCGTTTGCAGACGTGGGTGACCTTTTGCTATTGAGTTTACCCGGGTGATGTGGGCTTTCGTTTGGAACAAAACAAGTTTGGTTCGGTAGAGGAAAAATTCGATTGTACAACTCAACGGTGTGTGGTGCAATGGTCGTGGAGCTCATATCCTAATTCGGCTGTGGAGGTTCAACAGTTAGTTCAATTACATAAAAGGTTAGCCGATGTGGTTTTGTCAGATAAAGAAGACGAATGTATTGGGGCTTTCGGATCCGATTTGGTTTGCACGGTCAAAAATACTAGGAGGTGGCTCAAAGGAAACAACATTGTTGATAATGGTGTCGTGTTCAAATGGTGTACTTGGATTCCTAGTAAGTGCAATATTTTCATGTGGAGGGCTATTAAAGATCGCATTCCGACAAGTAAAGCGCTGAATAGAAGGAACGTTAATGTGGGAGAAGGTTTGTGCAACCTATGCGGTGAAGACGAAGAGACAGTTGACCACTTTTTTCGGCTTGCAGAATTGCCATGGGCGTTTGGGCCGGGGTCTCGGCGTGGTGCAAGATGGTTCCTTTTTTCTTTTTCTCGACGCAGGATGTTATTAATATGGTAGATCATTTGCAGCTTAAGGGTATTAACAAGGACATAGTCTATGCATTCTCATTATGACGTGTTTGGAGACTTTGGAAGTCTAGAAATGAAAAAGATGTTTTTTCAAGCATAGAACCGGACGTGATGAAGATTGTGGCAGACATTAAAGCTTTGGGATATTTGTGGTACAAAAGTAGATATAAGAAGGACACGGTTTGTTGGAAACGTTGGTCCCATTTTTATTTTGATGTAAAGTAACTCGTTTTTTGTGGCTTATCTCTAGCTTGGAGATAATGCCGGTTTTTTGGTGTTAATGAAATTTGCCTTCCCAAAAAAAAAACAAAAAGAGAAGAAAACAGAACGACGTCGTTAGGTTAGAGAAAATGAAACCTCAAAAGGCATATCTTGTCCGTCTCAAGATTATCAATACAGGTGTTGGAAGCGTCAAAAAAAAGGCCATCAATGCGATTATTTTAACAACGATTTGGGCAATTTCACAAGAAACAGGAAAGTCTTCTCAGGAAAAAGAGCGTGTTTGGATCAATGCTTAGGAGAAATCAAATCGCTCTCTTACAACTGGGTTACTAATCGTGGAAAGCTTATACCAAAGGATTGGAACAAACGGGTTGTCTTTGATCTAAATGTGTAATTGATTTGCCAGGATTGGATCAGTGTATATATATATCTAGTAGCATCTTGCTATTGGATATTATTGTAACTATTTGGGTTTGGTAATAAAAGTTGTTTGCCTTAAAAAAAAAACATGTGGTTGGTTAAGTACGTTAGTTTGAAGTACAAAAAGTCAACTAATACCAAGTCAACGTCACTCTACTTATCTTCAAAGCCCAAGCTTGCAACTTATTACTCAAAACTTATCATCGTCCTTCAACTTCCATCCATGGCTACTTCTGACCTCATTAAAATACACATTCAACGAGAAGACATCGTAAGTTTTTCTTACATTTGTCATCTATGTGTTCCCTCCTTGTTGATCGTATGTTTTATTGCATTAGTACTGTATGAGCTTTGTTTCCATTTGGAGTTGACTTTTATAACGGAGATGCAAATAACATGTGCATGATTGAATTTGATAAAGATGATGATTATTTTGTATGGTCTGATTATTTGTGATTAATATTGGAATCAGTTTTCCATTTTAGGTTGTTAGTTCTTTAAATTTGATAGAGATGATGATTTGTATTGTATGGTGATGGTCTGGTTAGAAGTGATTGGAAATAAAACTAGTTCAGTTAAAGAATGTAATAGGTTTGTGCTATATATAGACATGGTTGTAAGAATAGCTATGCGTTAGTCGGCCGGTGGGGTAGTTACTAACGATTAATCTGGATTAATAGGATTGGGAGTTTTATATGTAATTTCGAGTTATATATATACACGGACATTTTTTTATGCAATGTTTTTAAGCAGACAAGTTTTAACCCTCCTCGATCCAGTTTTTAAGTAACCTTATAGGCTTTGGCTGGAATCGCCGATTTCTAGCCAACCAGGGCCGGTTTCCAGCCGTCTAGGGCCAACTAATTTACTGAATTACTGATTACCTAAAAATTAATTAGTGGCTGACTAGCGACTAGTCGCTGATGAATCCTGATTTTTCAACACTTATTATAGAATTTGATGATTATTTTGGGCTAATTGTGCAACTGCAAGTCTGCAACATCTTCAGTTATGTTAAGGTTCATGAAATGGCTATGTTAGGTTGTTGAATGCGTAAACTAGTTGTTTTCGTTTTAACCATATTTGTAATTTTGTATGCTTATTGCTTAGTTGATCTGAAGTTTTGCATGTATTCATTGCAGACGTTTGATGCATATGTGGTTGGCAAAGACGATGCTCCTGGAATTGTGGTTATTCAGGAGTGGTGGGGAGTTGATTTTGAGATCAAGAACCATGCCGTAAAAGTTTCCCAACTCGGCTACAAAGCACTTATTCCTGAGTAATTTATTTACCTTAGTTCAAGCACGCCACCACCGATCATAAATCATAAGTTAAATATGTGCTGAATTTGTTCTTACATGTTTTCAGTTTGTACCGGGGAAAGATTGGTCTTGATGCTGCAGAGGCACAACATTTGATGGACGGTCTTGACTGGCCAGGTGCTGTGAAGGATATCCAGGCTTCTGTTAACTGGCTCAAGGCCAATGGCTCACAGAAGGTCTGATATAGTTTTAATGTTTTATTGACATGATGCTGCTATTAGTTCTAGCTTAAGTATTTAAGTCATTTAGTTTAACGAATAGTGACTCAGAACCGAAGCAAGAATAATGCAAAAATAATCTCAAGATGAAAAATGATGCACTACTTAATGATCAAACTATTATATCAATGCCTGTAGTATAGAGTGAGTCTAAATATGGCCGGTCAAGATGTTATTGTCCATCACTTGTAGGCCCCATATTGATATTAGAGCTGCTCGGATTTTGGGGTCCGATGGTCGGGACAGTCCGGCTTGTCAAGATGTTTTTCGTCCAATACTTATAGGCCCTGTAACTCCAAACATACCCCAAGTTATATGCAATTTTAAGTTGGGTCCTTTTCTACAATTCTACCCTGTTTGCCTCTGTCAAGTCGGTCCATGTATGAGTCCGTTGGCTCCCGGATCAACTTCGTATTGAATAGGCACAGACTTGGAAAAATGTTTCTTGCTTCTCTTGTTGATCATCCTTTGAATAAAAGGTTTTCTAGCCCAAGTTTTAACAGCCTGCAACAGTGTAGACTCATATAATTATCGCTTCTAATTTTGTAAAAAATGTTACTTTCGCTTTCAACTGCTTGTTAATTTGATTGGCTGTTACAGGTTGGTGTGACTGGATATTGTATGGGTGGAGCTCTAACTATTGCAAGTTCTGTTTTAGTCTCTGGGATTGATGCCGGTGTAGCATTTTACGGAGTTCCTCCTCCACAGCTTGCAGATCCCGCTGAAGCTAAAGTACCTATACAAGCTCACTTTGGCGAACTTGACAATCTCGTTGGATTTTCAGATATTACGGTATGAACTTGTTAACCAAAGTGAGAAATCATTGAAATCATCATGCTACATATAAACATTTGTCATTGCACATGTATTAATATTGGACGTAAATAATTATTATAAGCTAGATATGTTAACCGGTTTGATACATACATCGGTCAAGAATACAACCGGGTCATTCAAGACACATCGTTTCACTCACACGGTTCACTCAAGACGCATCATTTCATTTCTGTATATATAGTTCTCATTTGTCATAATTAGCGGTTATCAAGTTTCTGTATCAAAACATATCATACAAGAACACTTTGTAATCTTACGATTAAACATTCAAATCAATACAATCATTATTACTATTTGTTATCAATTTGTTGTCTATCCTTCATAAATCGGCCAACAAATCTGGTATCAGAGCCAAGGAAACAGAGAACCATTCGAAAACACCATCATCAATCCGATCATCATATTCGAACAAAACAGAGGATCATTCCAATCTCTCGTCAAGGGAGTAACAGGATCAAAAGACAACAAGAGGAATTACACGAATTATATCAACAAGAAATTATCATCGTATTACAAAGAAAAATTCGTCAGTAATCTTCCTAAACCCTAATCTGTTTTTTGAATATTATTCTTCCGGTTTAGAACAGAGCATAAATAGAATCCTGTTTAGTATTATCGTAGCGATTGTTTAACCAAGTTAGTAATCATACAAAGAATCGCATACGGATAGATTGGAAAACACACTTAGGATCCATTCAGATTGTCATAGGGTGTTTGTTCATCGGATATTAGGAGGGAAACATCAGGAAAGAATTTTTTATATTTTCTTGAAACTTTGTTGACCCCCAAAAGTCAACTCCGGAGATAAGTCACAAACCAATTCAGAAAGTTTGTTTCGGGTTTCGGGATTAATACTTTAATCTCAAATTACATAAACAAATTGTTAAATAATTATGACAACACAAGGAGGAGTACAAACCCAAATTCCAAAACTTTTGGGACAAAATTACTATCATTGGAACATTCAAATGAAAGTGCTATTAGAATCCCAAGATTTATGGAGTGTAGTAGAGGATGGTGTTAGGGAATTACCAAATGATGCTAGTGATGCCTTACGAAAGGAACATAAAGAGCAAAACAAAAAGGATAAGAAGGCACTTCACTATCTATTTCAAGCATCAAATGAAACAATATTTGAAAGAATTGCAAATGCAAAAACATCTAAGGAAGCTTGGGAAATACTATACAAATCATATCATGGAGAACGTCGTGTAAAGACAGTAAAACTACAAACCCTTAGATGTGAATTTGACATCCTAAGAATGTCCGAAACAGAAACAATAGAAGGATATTTTGATAGGGTTACCACAATAGTTAACCAGTTAAGAATGAATGAAGAGGAGTTAAGTGATAAACGAGTAGTTGAGAAAATATTACGGAGTATGACCAGAAAGTACGAATCAGTAGTAGTAGCTGTAGAAGAGTCCAAAGACTTAGAAGAATTGTCTATCGAAGAACTTATGGGTATATTACAATCCCATGAATTAAGACTTAAGCAATATGACACACACGTCATTGACCAAGCATTTCAAGTACAAAGCGGGACTCAAGTAAAAAATAAAGGTGGGAGTAGATATAATAACAGCTACAGAGGAAGAGGTAGAGGAAGAGGAGGTAGATCAGGTCGATACGGACCCATCATATGTTATAATTGTCAAGGATTAGGTCATATAGCAAGAAACTGTCCAAATAAGGAGGAAAGTGAGAAAGATGAATCCGCAATGGTATGTAGAGAAGAAAATAAGACAGAACAAGACAGTATGTTCATGATATTCAATATGGAAGAAAGTAAAGATACAAATTGTTGGTACCTAGATAGCGGATGTAGTAATCATATGACAGGAAATAGGAATATATTCATCACATTCAATGACCAAGACAGACGAGAAGTAAGAACAGGTGATGACAAGAGACTACAAGTCTTAGGAAGTGGGGAAGTATGTATAAGAGTGAATGATAGGGTGAACAAGATACCAAATGTCTTTTATGTAGAAGGATTAAGACATAATCTCCTCAGTATAGGTCAATTACTACAAAAGGGATACAGTGCACTATTTGGTAAAGAAATGTGTACCATAAAGAATCAAGAAGGAAAAACAATTACAGTAAGCCATATGACTCAAAACAAAATGTTTCCTCTATATCCAAATCAAGACTTACCCAAAGTATTATATACCTCCGCAAAGACTAGTCCTGATTTATGGCATCAAAGATATGGGCACATCAACTATGAAACATTAATTGAGATGGAACACAAACAAGCAGTAAAGGGTTTACCAAAATTACACAAGACAGAAAATGTATGTGAGGGATGTGCACTAGGAAAACACGCACGAAAACCGTTTAGCAAACAAGCAAAATGGAGAGCAGAAAGACCTCTACAACTTGTTCACTCAGATATATGTGGACCAATGAGAACCAAGACTATTGGAGGATGTAGATATTTCATTACCTTTATAGACGATTTTACAAGAAAAACCTGGATATATTTCCTAAAAGAAAAATCACAAGCATTACACTTCTTCAAAGTTTTTAAAGCCTTAGCAGAAAACCAATCAGACAAAAGGATCAAATATTTTAGGACTGACAGAGGTGGTGAATATTGCGGGAATACATTCCAAGAATACTTACAAGAACATGGAATACATCATCAACTGACTACAAGTTACACACCACAACAAAATGGAGTCGCCGAACGTAAAAATAGAACCATAATGGAATTAAGTAGAAGTATGCTTAAAACAAAAGGACTTCCAAATGAATATTGGGGAGAAGCAGTAAGTTGTACAACATACCTATTGAATCGAACTACCTCCAAAAGTGTCAGTGATAAAACTCCTGAAGAGGCATGGACTGGAATAAAACCAGATGTATCAAACCTTCGAATCTTTGGATGTCTAGCCTATGCACACGTCCCAGAACAGAAGAGAGGTAAAACTTGATGATAAAACAGAAAAAACAATATTTGTTGGATACAGCGAGAACAGTAAAGCATATAAATTATACAATCCTATTACAAGAAAGATAATAGTCAGTAGAGATGTCATATTCGATGAAAATAAAGCTTGGGTAGAAAATGAAGATGAGGATGTTGTGACCTTGGATGAAAACGAAAATACAGAAAGCAATGAGAATAATACACACGATGTAACACCCAGAAGTGAAGAAACACTTGCCTATACATAACTTGGCTGGAAATGAGAGAGAAGATGAGGAAGAAACACCAGTCGAAGATGATAATCTAGATGCCACAACCTCCAGTCAAAGTCCACCTCTAAAGATACGTTCATTAGCTGATATCCATAATAGAACTCAACCTTTAAGTAGTCCAGAAGTACGAAACTTATATCAAAGACACCAGGAAGCTGCAAACTTCGCATTCTACACTGATTCAGATCCAATCGATTATGAAGAAGCTAGCAAATATGGAAAATGGAAGGATGCAATGAAAAGGGAAATAGAATCCATAAAGAAAAATGAAACCTGGGAATTGGTTGATTTACCGAAGGATCAGAAACCCATAGGAGTAAAATGGATATACAAAACCAAATATGACGAGCATGGAAACATAGATAAACACAAGGCTCGTCTAGTAGTAAAGGGTTATAGACAAAAGTATGGGATAGATTATCAAGAAGTTTTCGCACCAGTAATTCGCTTTGAGACGATAAGACTAGTACTTGCCTTAGCAGCTCAAAATAAATGGTATCTACATCAAATGGATGTGAAAACAGCCTTCCTAAACGGAGAATTGAAAGAAAAAGTGTTTATTGAACAACCTCTGGGATTTATAGAAGAAGGGAAGGAAAACAAAGTATGTCTTCTTAAAAAGGCACTATACGGTTTAAAACAAGCACCAAGAGCATGGTATAGTCGAATAAGTCAGTATTTCGAACAACATAATTTCAAGAGATGTACATTTGAACATACCTTGTTCTTAAAGAAAACCGAAAACACAAGATTAGTAGTCTGCTTGTACGTTGATGACTTAATTATAGCTAGTGACTGCATGGAGGAAATCACTTCATTTAAAGAATCCATGAAAAGGGAATTCGAGATGACAGATATGGGAAGGCTACATTACTTCTTAGGAATGGAAGTCACCTATGATCAAGGATCTATAAGAATCTCTCAAGCTAAATATGCCAAAAACATACTTGAAAGATTTAGAATGACAGATTGCATTAAGACATCAACACCAATGGAACATGGACTTAAGCTAATCAAGAATCATGATGAAGAAGATGTCGATCCAAGTCTATACCGAAGCTTAGTCGGAAGCCTCATGTATTTGACCAATACACGACCTGACATTATGTTTGCAGTTAGCAAGATAAGTAGATTTATGGATCAACCAAAGAAATCCCATTGGGAAGCAGGAAAACACATATTAAGATATATAAAGGGCACATCAGAATTTGGAATAGTATACTCACGAAACACATCTATATTAAAAGGGTACAGTGATAGTGATTATGCAGGAGATATGGATGACAGTAAAAGCACATCAGGATATATATTTAATTTAGGATCAGGTGCAATTTCATGGCAATCAAAGAAACAAAAGGTAGTAGCATTATCATCAACAGAAGCAGAATACATTGCTCTATCTCTTACTGGATGTCAAGCCTTATGGTTAAAAGGAATTTTACAAGAATTAGAATTTAATACAAATAAAACAGTCATCCTATATTGCGACAACAAATCTACCATTAATCTCACAAAGGATCCGGTCTATCATGGGAAAAGCAAGCATATAAGGATCAAATATCACTTCATAAGAGACATAATCAAGACTGAAGACGTGGAGATCAAGTATTGCAACACCAAAGATCAAATAGCGGATATCTTCACCAAGGCACTACAACCGAAGGACTTCACAAGACTACGAACCATGCTACATGTACTACCAATCTAGCTTAAGGGAGGGTATTGGACGTAAATAATTATTATAAGCTAGATATGTTAACCGGTTTGATACATACATCGGTCAAGAATACAACCGGGTCATTCAAGACACATCGTTTCACTCACACCGGTTCACTCAAGACGCATCATTTCATTTCTGTATATATAGTTCTCATTTGTCATAATTAGCGGTTATCAAGTTTCTGTATCAAAACATATCATACAAGAACACTTTGTAATCTTACGATTAAACATTCAAATCAATACAATCATTATTACTATTTGTTATCAATTTGTTGTCTATCCTTCATAAATCGGCCAACAATTAAAAGTAGAGGTAAACAAATGGGTCAGTCTGTTACTTGGGTCACATATTTCAATGGGTTCGGGTAAAAACGGCTATTTTTTGTTCAGGAGGGTTGATTGTAAGTAATTCATGCATTAGACATCATGAAAAATAATCATTACAATAATAATAAGTATCTAGTTTCCAAAGAAAACAATTTAGGAGGTTCTATACATGAAGATAACAATTTGTTTGTATGACTCTTTAGTGGTAAAACATATAAAATGATTTATTATAAAATAAAAAACCAATGAAGTTTGGGGCTTATACAGGCTGCTAAAGCTTTGGAGGAAAGATTGAAGGCATCAGGGACGCCATACGAGGTACATGTGTACCCTGGAGTGACACATGCATTTATGAACACTTCGCCAGAAGGCAACGCGAGGAGAAAGGGGATGGGGATGATAGATGACAACGAGGCTGCTGCTGACTTGGCATGGTCTCGTTTCCAGACTTGGATGAACCGTTACTTATCAGCCTGAAGCTGAATCACAAACAAGGTATGTAACTGTCAAACATTTACCAGTACTCATATTATAATAAAACTGTAAAAGCACCTGAATGGTCCAAAAGTGGTGTGTATATCATCTGTAAAATAGTTTTTATTGTTCATGGTCAAGTTGGTTGTTAATGTTGAGATCTATTTTCTTGTATCTAATGCATGACCCTTTAATTTGAATTCATGTTCGAAATTCTAATTTCCTGCGGCTGTTGAAGAGTTTTCGGTTGTTTCAACGATCACAGGGTCGGCTTCTAACGTTTAACATTTCTAGTCAGAAATCTATTCTAGACAAGTAGACATGGTAGCTATTAGAAACTACCTAAAGCATCCATGTATCATGATATAAAACATTTCTTTTTGTCATCTAGTTGATAAAATTTGTTTTAGGAAGTGATGTTGAATTTTATGTTAGAGATATTATCATGAACTAGATTTCTAACTTCTTGAATTTTGATTTTAAATTGATTGCATTGTTTGGATTTATATAATGTAATTTTTTTTTTTAACATTTCTTGAATTTCACATTCAAGTTAGCTGTAAGGTAAAGTAATATACGCTCGAGCATATTAAATAGATAAGAACTATGTTGATATGCGGCTGATGTGGAGAGGAGAGGAGAGGTAGTGAAGACGTTTGTGAGTAAAAACTCCCATGAACGGGTTTGTAAGAAGGGGAAGGGAGGGAATTCATGGGCGTTTTTAGCCATGAGAGGGGCACTCTGAGTAGGTTTCTACGTGGATGTGTTTTTGAGAGCATCCATTGGATTTTCTCTAATCATATCAGTACAGACGATGACCTGTCATTAGTGTTGTAATAATGTGCTTATGGTACTACATAGATGGCTAAGTACGTAGGTGCCGGAGTTAAAATGAAACAAATATAATCACATTTATCAAATTAAATATGCCTCTATCATTCGGCTATTATGCTTGTGGCATAATATAAGAGGATAGAATGGCGCTCTAGCTATGTGCCATTGCCAAAATATAAGAGGCATATTTAATTTGATGTTAAATCGTTAAAAAATTAATAGCTTACCATGTGCATAACAGTACGAAAGCCAAAGATGAGTACGAATGTCATCAAGTCAATCAATAATATAAATTAATGAAGCTTCGAAGATGAGTACAAATGTCACCTATGACCACACACTAATAAATGTTTATCAACGTCCATATAATAGTATAGAGTGTTGAAAGATAATAATGATTATTACGTCAAATAAACATGTCTTATAAACAAAATATATATTACACATAAAGAAGATGTATGATATAATATTATAAAAAAATGAAATTAATCCTGTAAATTGAGGGTCAAAACCCTTTTCTTTTCTACGGATAACAGTGAGTCCGGATTAGGACATGTTTAAAAGTAATCCCAACCTCAAACTTGATTAAATAACTTCGTTTTAAATCCGTCAGGTTTTTATCGGGTAATTACCTGTTGGCTATCGGTTATACCTCTGGTTTTCGGGTAAACCCATTAATTTAAATAAATTACTTGTCGTCTATCTATCTATCTATCTATCTATCTATCTATCAAGTAACTACTAAAATTACATTTAGCATTCTTACAACAAAATATATCAAAAACAAAATTACACTATGTTTCCTTTACGTATTACCTAATTTATGAAACATGCCCTGTAAAGAAACAAATTTATTTTGTGTCCATTATGTATATACATATCTTTATATATCTATACATACATTACAAGTATATCGTTCTTTAAATAACAATATTTGCACATTAAGTATCTGAATACTTGTAACATTATTTGGAGTTTGGCACACGAAAAGAAGTCTAAACGTGATACATGCCATTTCTTTTTGGCAAAGATGCTATTCCAACTAACGTGGTTATAACTTCCATGGTTGGGAAAATGAATTCGATGGGATCTAACACTAATCAACCTTATGCACCTTTAAAGCCATATTGTATTACTTATAATAGTTTTAAATTGATCTATTTACTTAGTTAATAATTTATTAGAACCCACAAACATATACAACATTAATCCACCCAATCAAACTTTATGAGGCATATATGTTAAGCTTCTGTAGAGAATAAGTGTTGAACGAGTATAAGTTAATTCTTTATTCTTTAGGAAGCCCAAACCATTTATAAAATGCAACACAAGAACATGCAATCATCATCATCATCATATTTTACAAATTACATCTAACAAGTTAATTCGATCTCTAGAAAAACTAAATCAACATGTGCGATGAATGCATGCTATTGGATCTCGACAAGGTGGGAGTTTGGGAATTATGGCGGCTTCTACTCGACAAAAATATTGGAAAAAGATCATTCATACAGTCCAATGATGATGAGAGGTTACAAGGAACATTCTTTCGTAGATGTGTGATCTTCATCACCATTGTCTTCATTAGTGTTCTCAAATCGATTGCGGGATGGTTGGTGAGTCTTGGGTATTTCATTGAGTCTAAACTCAACCTATGGTCACACTATGATAGCTTCTACATGCTCGTCTTGAATACGTTGCGAGGTTACGTTCAACTTATTTAATTTGTTCATTTTAATGTTAGATATTGTTTGCTTGCATGTATATATACGGATTTTCATGCTTGATCAAAGAAGAAAAACGCATAATGAACCCTTCATAAAATCATAAATCCCATTTGGTAATATTTAATTAACATTTAGATACTTAGATTTGAACTAAGAAACTTTAATTAATATTGATGAGTAAATTGTAAATAAAAGATGTTTGTACTCTAACAAGTATCTTATATGACTATATAATTTTACAGGGAAGAACGTGGAACTAAGTCCAGAATCTCCAAATTTCTCGTCTCTGATTGGCTTAACAGACACACGAGTGGAGTTGGATGACGAAATTGCTCGTGACGATCCAAGATACGTTAGTGCACTTGCGATCATGGCTGCTAAAACGGCATATGAGAACAAAGCTCGTGTCAAGAAGATAGTTGAGGAGCATTGGAAGGTTCCTTAAATTAAAAAGTTCAAAATTAATATAACAACAAACTGAAATTTAATCATTCAAACTATATACAATTTATTGCTCGATAATATTGCATACTAACAATTTCACCACTTACACTATTAACTTTTATTTTCGTCGCCAAGGTTAACCCACTCTAACGGAGAGTATGTGCGTCTGCCCCCCTAATATCCATTTATGTCATTTTGAAACAACTTAGTAAATAGTAAGTACATTCTACTAGATTGAGATAAAAGTAATTAATCGTTCACTAAGGGAGAACAATTTTACTTCTTCATTAGAGTAATTAAGATTGCTTCAAAAGGAGTTAAGAGTGACACTGAACATAGTGATGCTATAGTCATTAATTTTTTTTCCTTTCAAAAGTAAACATAAATTTAGCCA
Organism: Ambrosia x helenae; assembly: GCA_030844895.1. Taxonomy (NCBI): domain Eukaryota; kingdom Viridiplantae; phylum Streptophyta; class Magnoliopsida; order Asterales; family Asteraceae; genus Ambrosia; species Ambrosia x helenae. The sequence continues at coordinate 13,651 of JAUTDX010004677.1, forward strand.
TAGGAAAAAGCGTGGGCTAAGCCTTTAGCTAGGCGGCATCCATAAGCTTATGCTTAGCTACCGCTTTTCACCAAAAGCAAGAGCTTAGCCGGCGTTTTCCTAGCCGGCTAAGCCAAAAGTGTAGGGTAGATCTATGCTGGCAAAGTTGATGTGACGTTTTCTGATTTGAGAAATAAGGATTTACTACTTTTATGAATGCTTAGCTTTCGATGTCAATTTTAAAATTTGTTAGTAAATTAAGACTATTTTGCTAATTTTCCTCTTGTTTTAAAACTTGAATTCCACTAAATTAACATATAAAACAATCTTTGTGCAGATGGAGTTCATAGACTTTTACAACTGTTCAAATGGTAAGAAACAACTAACGCATATGTATAGGGATGAGATCATTTGACAACTCTTTTGAGTTATGAGAACCATGAAAACTCACTTTATAACCACACACATATTTTATTCAATAATAAATGTGTGGTTGTAAATTAAACCATAATAAAATATTGAATAAAATATTAATTTAGTTACATGGGGGTAAGATTTCTTTACACCGGTGTAAAAACGTCGTAATTATTTTTTTTTTTCATTTTTTTAGGTTGGGGTTTAGGCGTTTTTAACATGTGTGCAAAAAACAAATTTTAAATTCACATTTTACATCGAGTTCTCGCGAGTTTTCGCAACTCAAACGAGTTCAGTTCTCATATTCACCCTTATCTTACAATATTCTTGATTAATTATACAACATGTTTTGTAGCATTCGTGACAGAATCATCTGCTGAGAACAAACACCCGACGCAAGCTTTTATATTCATTGACAAAAGTGGCGATCATGATACAATTTACGTGTCATTTCGAGGAACAACTATGTTTAGCGCCGATGATTTGTGTACCGATCTTGATTTATCATGGTACCATCTTTCCGGCGTTGGTAAACTCCACATGGGTTTCATGAAAGCCCTCGGGTTACAAAACAACGGCTTAGAGTTACCACACAACGACTCATGGCCTAAAGAAATTGAACAAGATGTTGATGATGATAAAATTTATGCTTACTACAAAATCAGGCAAGTTCTTCGAGAAAAACTCGTCGAAAATGAGAACACGCGGTTTGTTGTCACCGGGCATAGTTTGGGCGGGGCACTTGCGGTCTTGTTTCCTGCGATATTAGGGTTTCATAAGGAGGTTGAGTTGCTGGAGAGACTTGAAGGTGTGTATACGTTTGGGCAACCCAGGGTTGGTGATGGTCAATTCGGTAAATTCATGGAAGAGTTGTTGGGTCACAAGAGATACTTTCGGTTCGTTTACTCGAATGACATTGTACCAAGAGTACCATTTGATGATTCTAATTTTCAATGCAAACACTTTGGCAATTGTTATTACTTCAACTGTTTTTACAAAGGGAAGGTACGTACCCCTCTTTGTAGCATTTATGTTTCACTTAATCTAATAGGGAATCTAATACAAAAATCTTATTTTTATATATATGGATATGATTTTTTTTATCAATGATGGGCCCACACCGACAAATGTTTGAAAAATCCTAAGCGGAAAGCCAGTCAAAAGTTATATTTTCAATACACACCGATGGAGACAGATGGTCTCTCTGTCGATGTGTAATTGTTCACTTCAAACATGTCCGCCAGTAATTTCTCTGTTGTAATTAAACACCAGAAACAATCAAATTCTAGAACAATTGACCAACGATTAAAAACTTTATTGATTAACAAACGATTACAGAAAATGAATTGAAAGAAAGATGAATACAGACGATTACCCCCAAATCAGACTTAACCTAGCCTTTTGTAAACCCTAAGTCTGATTAACGAACTAGTAACAACCTATCTTCTAACTTGACACAAATAGTCCCTATAGTTCTGGCCATTAATTACAAACAAACTAAAACATATTATAACACTAATAAGACTTTCAAATAATGGCAGAAATAACCCCTGGACTTTACTTTTCCAAATCTGCCAAGTTGACTTATTAGTTTGACCCATGATTGTGACTTACTATTCCAACATTCTCGGTAAATACCGACGAATTATCGACTATTTTCTTTAGTTTACATCTTATAGTAATTATTTGTATGTAGGTTATACCTTTTTTTCTATCGTAGTGTTTCTTTATAACAATTTGTTTGTGTACGATGTTTGTGTTGTTTATATGGAACAATATTTATTATGTATTATCAATTACCCATATAAAAAAGATGAGAAAGCTTACAATAAACCTTAACTTATATGTATGTATTGTATAGTAGCGGAGAGTTCAAATAAGAAGAAAAAGAATAAATTTAAACCAAATAGGAATCATATATTTAATAATTATATTTAATGTTAAATAAATGATTAATTTATTGTAACCCCCTAAACTAGTTAAATAAATGAAACTCATAAATTATGTTTAAAATATATTCATTCAAAGCAAACCTAACTTACCATGAAGGATAATTTCGATATGTGTGGGATATATGTAGGATGAATTTCTATATGTGTATGATTAACGCATGATAATATCGATATGTGTAAGATAAATTTGATATATGTAGAATGAATTTTGATATGTGTAGGACACATTTTGATAATGTGTAGGATAAAGTATTAATAACTAATTAATTAAATAGGTAATATTAATGAAAAAAGAGTTAAAGTATTTAATGTTTTACCATTTACTCATTTCATTTTTTTCTTTGTTTTCACATTAAGTTTCTTTTCATTTCCTCATCCCCTTTGATAGTAATTGTATTTTGGTGTTTTGAAGGTGATAAAGGAAGAACCGAACAAGAATTACTTCTTGCTTATATCGATGGCACAAATGCACCTGATTGCGTTTTTTGAATTTGTACGAAGTGGTGTATTGGCATGTGCTTTCGGAAGGAAGTACAAGGAAGGCATAGTTCAATTGGGACTTCGAGTATTAGGACTTGTATTTCCTGGACTATCGGCTCATGGTCCTCAAGATTATGTTAATCTTACTCGACTCGGCTCTCCCGACATATTTCCTATGTCTCAACAAGATTATTAATCCAAAGGAAGCTACATTCTGTCTTTATGGACTGGAATATTGTGATTAACTAATAAATTGTGTTGAAATAACGATGATTTAATGGTGTTATATATACTCGGCCATATATATCATCCATCGTTTGTTGCATACAACGATACACTTAAAGTTGTTTAAAGTTATTATGTGTGGGTTTACAATCCTAAATGTTATATGTAAACGTTTATTTTATCTCTGGAGTATGAAGTATTTCATTTTATTTACATTGTTCGTATACAAGCAAATTATTTTTCCTTTTTAGGTTAAAAAGGAAAGTATTATATAGCATGTAATTGACTGAACCTTAGTGAACCGCTTGATGAGAAGTTCATTTATGTTAATTTGTTTATCTAATAAATGAACATATAAACAATATTTTTAGTTCATTTACTTAAACAAGAGAACATGAACAAATGTCTCATTCGTTCATTTAAATTTGAGAATGTATGTTCATTTGTTTATGTTTACTTATTTATGTTCGGTTGTTTAAGTTCTTTTATTTGTATATTTATTCAAATTTGTTAGCTTAGCTTATTCTTGTTTTATCAAAGTTAGAATATCACCCACTACAATGTAGTCTAGTTTTATTAATTCTAGGCCCAATAGATTGTTGTTGATGTTTACTTTTAACTCGCATCCACTCAATTATGTGTTTTTATGTCCATCACTTATATTAAATTATATCCGTTCATTTGTGTTCAAGAATAATTCATTTATATTGTTAACGAGCGAACATAAATAAATTCGTTCCTTGAACTTTCTTAATGAACAAACCGGAACAAAATACTTTGTTCGTTTAATTGATCATGTTCGATTGTTTTTCGATTAAACTAAGATGAGCAAAACGAACATGTCTAGTTCGATTTGTTTACAAACCTAGAATTATTAAAAACGTTGGGTTTTTTATTCGATATGTAAAGAACCCCTCATGGGCTCATGGCCACCTAACACCAACTTTAAGATCTTTATTTTTTCCTCAATCTTCCCCACACTTCAAGTTTTTGTATTTTAGTTATAATTTCAACTACATATAGTTTGGGGATAACCTATCTAGTAGGAAACCCTCTAAAGTTGAATAGTATGATTCCCCGTTTCAAAAGACTACACATGCAATATCTAATACATTTGACAATTCAAAACAAGACAAAAGCATGCATCACCTTCAAATCTTGAATATGACATATAAAACAAAACCCGACCAACATTTGATAAACGAACACAATAAACTTTTTTATGATAGTTGATAGTAGGGGCCAAGATTGAACCAACCGCCATACACACATTAATGTTTGAAAAACGAGCACAATAACATTTTTGACAATATCCATGTCGGATCTGGGCCTATATCCCTTCATACACAAATGCACTCTTGTGAATGTGTTTTAAGAAAATTGACATTAATGCACTCTTGTTTGTTTTGCAATAAATTCAAATTTGAAAGTTGACAAGTGATCGACAACTTTCCCTATCAACATGAATCATCTCCCCATGCATTGACAGATCAATGTTGACTCAGCTTTTATAGCATGAAGCAACCCCACAAGCCTAACCCTTTGCTATTTGGATACACTAGTTGCTAAGGGAACCCCACCCCCATAACCTAATATAAAGAATATCACTCTCCCAAATAGACACAGCCAACCCCATCCCTCAATCATAGGGCATACATGTCTTGTTGATGTACAGGGATTATTATAAGGATATTTTTATCGGTTAAGTCGTATAGAAATGATCACTACATCACCAACGGTAAAATCTACACAAGGGAATATGTAATAATATGTTTGTACTTTGATAAAAGATTTTCTTTAAAATGTATAGAAGGGAAAAAATTTCACCGGGTTGCTTATTTTCGGTGTTTGAATTTCTCTTAACTCAACGTTCAAAATTTCGGCCATGTAAATGATGGTTCAACTTCAAGTTAATCATGACCATGAAAGGTATGGAACCACTCAATAACCAAATGTATAGAACCATTTGGAAAATAACTAAAATGTTTGAACGAATATGATAATCGTTGGTTTTCTCTTTAACTAGGTATTAGTTGCCCGCGCTTCGTCGCGGGTGCGGCTGTTGTGCGAAACGCGGCGGGAGCTCCTGTTGCGTTGAGTGTTTGGCGGGCGTTAAAGATTGCGTGTCGCTGTGGGAGCTCCTGTTGCGTGGAGGGTTTCGTGGACATAAAAGATAATATTAAGTGACTGTTATTCTCGCGTGGGCTTCAAAAAAATACTCGCGGATAAAAGCTAAAAGTTTGGTGGTCAAATTGGAAGAAAAGAAAGTGCATAAGTTAGTAACAAAGTTAGTGGCCAAAGTTGGGTGGTCAAAGTTTGAAATCATAAAAGTTAAAAGTTTGGTGGTCAAAGTTAGAAATTCTAAAAGCTAAAAGTTTGGCGGTCAAAGTCCGGTGGTCAAATTGTAAGAGAATAAAGTACATAAGTTAGTAAGAAAGTTAGTAGACAAGCTTTTAAATCTTAAAAGCTAAAAGTTTGATGGTCAAAGTTTGGTGGTCAAATTAGAAGAAAATAAAGTTAAGCTAAAAGTTAGTGGCCAAAGTTTTAAATCCTAAAAGCTAAAAGTTTAGTGGTCTAAGTTTGGGGTCAAATTAAAAAAAAAATAAAGTTAACCTAAAAGTTTATGACAGAAAATAAAGTTAACTTTTAAAAGTTGGTAGGCAATATATATATTGAAACAAAGACACTGTTCAAGTGTCTTTGTTTTAATATAGAAGAGAATTTCACTTTGTTTTTTAGTGTAATATGTATAGATTGATGTATTCTAAGTGAGTTAAAAGTTATTTGGTTCGGTTAAGACCCACAATAAACGTTCTATATAAAATAAATAAATTATGGGGCTGGTTAACCCTGCACTCTATATGTCATGATCATCCATGATAATAAGGAGACCCGAACTAAGACACTGTATCCGGGCCAAGCCTAGTGAACCCATTGTTGAATGATATGATTCAATGCTTGATCCTTCTCATTGATTAATGATAAATATATATACAAGTTTACAATCCCTTATTATAGGGAATAGATCATTATCAACATAATACTAATTATTATCTATATATACAAAAGAATATTCTAGACTTATTCTATTACACCCTCGCAGTCGAAGCAGGAGGCGGGCGGATGTTGAGACTAGAGCGGAAGTCATCAAATAGAACACGAGGAAGGCCTTTGGTGAAGATGTCAGCAATCTGAAGACGTGTCGGAGTGTGGAGAATCCGAATGGTGCCCCGTTGGACATGTTCGCGAACAAAGTGAATGTCGAGCTCAATATGCTTTGTACGCTGATGTTGAACGGGGTTATTGGATAAATATATTGCACGGATGTTGTCACAATATACCAAAGTAGCTGAAGACAATGGTCGACGCAATTCCAGGAGAAGGTTGCGAATCCAGCATATTTCAGCAACAACATTGGCCACAGCGCGATACTCAGCCTCTGCACTTGAACGGGAGATGGTCGACTGTCTCTTGGAGGACCAGGATAGGAGATTAGATCCATGTAGACACAATAACCAGAGGTAGACCGGCGAGTGTCAGGACAACCCGCCCAGTCAGCGTCGGTGTAAGCCTTGAGAGAGATAGAAGAGCACGAGGACAAAGTGAGACCAAGCTCTGCAGTGCCACGGATATACCTGATAATGCGTTTTAAGGCATTCCAGTGATCAGTGGTGGGGCTATGCATATGAATACAGATTTGCTGAACAGCATAACTGATGTCTGGTCGAGTGAAGGTCAGATACTGTAGAGCTCCTGCAAGGCTTCTGTAGAGAGTGGGGTTATCAAATGGGACGCTGGAGGTAGCACTGAGTTTCGGTTTAGTGTCAACGGGAGTGGCTACTGGATTACAATTATCCATACCCGCACGGCTAACAATGTCCAGAGCATAGGATTACTGAGATAGAAACATAGAGTTACCAGATCTGGTGACAGAAATACCCAAGAAGTAACTGAGCGGTCCAAGGTCTTTCATAGCAAATTCAGCCGCAAGGCTGCCCATGAGTTTCATCCTTAGAGAGTCTGAAGAGGCGGTAAGAATGATGTCATCCACGTAGATTAGGAGGTAAGCAATGTCACCCCCGTGGTGATATGTGAAAAGAGAGTTATCACATTTACTCTGTAGGAACCCAATAGAAATCACAAAATCTGTAAAACGCTGGTACCAGGCCCGAGGAGCTTGTTTAAGCCCATATAGTGACTTCTTTAGAAGACAGACATGGTCAGGTAAATCTCGGTGCCGAAACCCCATCGGCTGATACATGTACACTGTCTCTGTGAGATTCCCATGCAAGAAAGCGTTGGTCACGTCCAACTGATGAATAGACCAAGACTAAGATAAAGCTAAAGTTAAGACAGTGCGAATGGTGGCCGGTTTAATAACCGGACTGATTGTTTCCCCACAATCAATACCCACTTCCTGATTTCGACCGTCACACACAAGAGGAGCCTTATATCGCTCCAAAGTGCCATGTGACCTGTATTTATAGCGAAATAGCCACATACTACGAATAACATGAATGTCAGGATGTCTCGGGACAAGTTCCCAAGTCTTATTTTTAATTAAGGCATTAAATTCGTTTTTCATGGCAGAGTACCACCCCGGATTAGACAAGGCATCTTTTGGGTTTTTCGGGACGGGAGCAATGGTGTCGGTGGAGAGGTTAAATATGTGTTTGGGTTTGTGTATGCCGGACATGGCTCGGGTGGTGATGGTGTGAGTCGGTGGAGGCGGTGGTGGAGGTGGTATGGGGCTGGGGGTGGTTCGGTGTAGGTGGCGAATGGCTGGGAAGTGAGGTCTGGGTGTTTGGGCCGGTTGAGGGAGTGGGGTGTTGGGCCGAGGTGGCGGGTGTAGTTTGGTTGTTTGGGCCGTGTGTGGGAGTAGGGTGTTGGGCCGAGGTGTTTGGGATAGTAGGTTGGTTTTGTGTATGTGATGGGGTATGGGCCGATGTAAATGGTGTGGAGGTATGGTCTGGTGAGTTAGTGTGGGCCGTAGGGGAATGGGGTGGGGAGTTTGAGTCTGGTGATGACTGTGAAGGACCAAAAGACGGGTGAAGTATGGAAGGGTGGATAGGGTCTTCGAGAAAAGGGTAGGTGTGAGTGGTGGGATTAGGAGACTTGGAGAATGGAAAAATTGTTTCATCAAAGATCACATGACGATTGATGGTGATGGTTCGGGTTTTGAGATCAAGGCATTTGTAACCCCGGTGGTTGGATGGGTATCCAAGGAAAACACAAGGGTAAGAACGGTAGGCAAGTTTGTGGATTGTGGTGTGTGGTATAAGTGGGTAAACACATGCAACCGAAGACACGAAGATGGTCATAGGTGGGGAGACAATTATAAAGGCGTTGGGTGGGGGTTTAGAAATTATGTATTTTACTCGGGATGATATTTAGTAAGTAAGTGGTGGTGTCAAGGGCATGATGCCAGTAGGTGTTTGGTGTGGAAGAATGGGCTAGGATACTTCTCATGTGGTTGTTGATGGTTTGGATTTTACGTTCGGCTTTACCATTTTGTGAGGAGGTGTGGGGACAGGAGAAACGAAAGTGTATGCGTTGGTTTTGCAATAATTATGAAATTGGTTATTGGCATATTCACCTCCATTATCACATTGGAGTTGTTTTATTTTGGTGTTAAATTGGGTTTGGACAAAGGTGTGAAATTTAGTGAATGTGGAAAAGACGTCAGATTTATGTGTTAATGGGTAAGTCCACAAAAAATTTGTAAAATCATCCAAGAATAAGACATAATAGCGATGGCCCCCGTTTGAAATAATTGGTGAGGTCCACACATCGCTATGAACAAGATCAAATGGCATTAACGTGCGTGTATTAGATGAAATAAATGGTAGTCTAGTTTTACCATTCCCAACAATGATGGTTTTAGGGTAATATTGCCTTGTCCTAAAACCGGAATGGTTTTACCATTCCCAACAATGATGTTGCGAATAATGCCAGAATTAAAAAGAGACGGGAATTTATCATATTGGGGAGACATCGTACCTGACGCGCCAGTGTCCATGGTCCAAGAAGAATCATTATTTTGTAGAGCCAAGTTGTAGAGCGCCTGTGCAATGTCGGTGGGCGAGTAACCAGCAGCATAGGAGTGGGCTGACCCGGATGAACTGGACTGGGTCGTAGTGGGTTTAGGGCCTAAAATGCCACGGCCTGCATTGTTGGGCTGGGCCGGCTGTTGAGGAGGAACAGGAGCATAAGGGAATGGGCATGGAAGATAGGTCCATGGGCTCCACATGGGGGCCGAGAACTGTTGGGCCTGCATATTGGGCCATGTAGGAGGCTGCCAAAAAGAAGTTGGGTATGTGTGTGTCTGTTGAAAGCGTCCCCGGCCATAGGAGGACTTGGGGCGGTTTCCTCGACCACGGGAACGGTTACCACGATTACGGTTATCGGTGTTGGGTGGGTTGTGGTTGTCAGGTGCCTGTGGTGCGGGTGGTAGGGGAGTAGTAAGGAGAGCGGGGTACCGGCGGTTTGAGCGGATTCTTTTGCTTGACTTGTTTTCTGGTCTTCGACCTGGCAAAGTTTGATCGGGTGGTATAAAAATCCGGTAATGGGTGTGTGTTTTGTAGGATGCGGGATATACTTTCAAAGGGTCCAGTTAAGCCGGTTAATATTTGGAGAACGAGTTGGTTTTCGGTGACAGGGAGCCAAGGCTAGTGAGTTGATCATATAAAAGTTTCATATGTTGGCAGTAGGATGAGATGTCAGAGAACTGGCTAAGACGGGAGTTGAAAATTTTATTTTGGATGTTGATGGTACGGGCGGTTTGGTTGTCAAGGAAGAGGTTTTTAAGGCGGCACCAGGCATCATAGGCGGTTGTGTTGGGAATCATAATGGTTTGAACAAGGTCACGTGAGATCGTACCATAGATCCATTGTAAGACTATGGCATCTATGCGATCCCACGGGGTGGTGATAGGTTCCTTTTCTTTGTCCGAAGACGAAGGAGGATGCGGGTGGAAGACGAGGCTGCAGGTGATCAAAGACATCGTATGCTTTGCAATGAATGATAAACAATTCTGCCCATGTGTTGTAATGTTCAGTTTGGCTATCAAGGATAACAGGAATGAAGTTTTTAATGTTAGTGACGGTTCACAGCTGGGTGAAGAGGTGTTGCCATGATCGAAGAATGGGAGATGGTATGCTACGGTTAGAAAAAAAAATCGAAGCAAGGGATTGAAAGTAAATGACGGCAGGAAAGAAAAGAAAAAAAAATTAGGAAAGAAACTAGGGTTATGCTCTTGATACCATGTTGAATGATATGGTTCAATGCTTGATCCTTCTCATTGATTAATGATAAATATATATACAGGTTTACAATCCCTTATTTTAGGGAATAGATCATTATCAACATAATACTAAATATTATCTATATATACAAAAGAATATTCTAGACTTATTCTATTACCCACCCGTTATGATTGGTGAGCCATGATAAGGTGGTTACCCCACAAACCCGGAAGGCATGCCGCTACAAGAGATCATAGTTTTAGCAGCAACGGAAATGGACTGAATATAAGTGAATGTTAAAAACTAAAACTTTATGAGAATCAAATGAACGTGTTCGTGTTGGTTCATTTAGAAAGTTAAATGAGCGTGTTTGTTTTTGTTCGCTCGTTAGCAAATATAAGTGAATTGTTCATGAACACAAATTAACGAACATAACTAAGTATAAGTGAATGTTAAAAGTAAAAACTTTAAACTCAAGTAGTTAAAACCATCAAAACACAAGAACAACTCAAAAAGGAATCTATTCCTCTTCGTATAAAAATAATTGAAGTACAAAATGTAAAATTCTTTGATTTATATCTTTGAACGGCAAATTTATAATCAACTGTTAACAAATCGACGGGTGGGATTGCCATTTAGAAGCATTTAATTAGTTTATATAATTTATGATGCAAAGAAATTAATTAAATGTATTAAAACATTATAGTATTGGTTGTCATTTTGACGTGGCTGAAAAAGAGAATGGCAAGATCCAAAGGAAAAGTCGAGTAAGGTGAGAAAAGGTGTTAAAGTATCAAGGTTTAAGGTGATGCTTCCGGTCGAAATAATTGATCGGTTAGCATAGTTTTAGGGGTCTATGGCATTCTGCTTAGGTGTTTAGGTTTTGGTTATGTATGTTTCGTGATTTTCATCTGTTTTGGTGTACCTCTAGCTTCTTGCTAGTTTGTTGGTGGAATATAAGTTTTCTTCTCCGTTAAAAAAAAAAAAAAAAAAAAAAAAAAAAACAATCTCAATGCCTATACGCCATGTTGGATCCGGGCCAGCACAATCTTTTCATCGAATCAGATCATCATAATTTTGATTTAAGAATTTATGAAAATTTTCATATATATAAGTTGTATTTGTAGAACTCTTTTTTATGTTGTATAGTCTTCATTGAACACCATTTATTTCATAAAGTTATAAATTGTGTGTTCCAACTTCCTAATAAAGTTTCTATAAGTATAGAGGGTATGAAAACGTAGTGACATAAAAGCACGCAGAGAGAATGAGATAAATCTATATATATCATAAAAAACACATAACTATTTTATTAGTGTTTCTATGAATGATGAAATATTATGTGTCAGCAGGGTCGCCAATATTATTGCACTACAACATGAGTGGGCATGGGTGAGAGTGAGAGATGTAATTCATGTAACATAAAAGTTATATTATATATTATAAATGTTTATAAGTCATGATTATACTATTTTTGTAGTTAGTAACACATCACATGGAGTTCGGTATTGATTTGTCTTACATTGTCCTTTTCAAGTTTAGAAAAGGTAACTAACGAAAATGAAAAGACAATGGAATAGAAATGTTGAAGATTCATCCTTTCCCTAGTGGAGAGTATCTAGCTCATGACTATCAATAGCCTAAACTTGAGTGAGCAAAGATTCAGTATGAGTCATGACTTATATATACACTTCATAAGGTTGTGTGTAGTGGGGCGGTTTAATGGCGTTATGGGCTCTATAGCGCCGGGGAACACCGCCACCCCCCCCCCCCGGCGCTATAGGGCTTTTTCCGGTGACCCAGTTTTGAACATAGCGGCGTTTTGTGTGGGTGGATGTGTAAGGTTGTGTGTAGTGGCATCGTTATTGGGCGTTTTTCAACCCCCATAGCGTCGGGGAAACCCGCCCCCTCGGGCGCTATGGGGGCGTTGCCCCTATGATCGCTACACTCATAAGGGCATGTGTAGTGGTGGGGGGTTATGTGGGGTTATGGTATTAAAATATTAAAAAGTAATAGAAGGGAGGTTATGTGGGGGTTATGAAAAAAGAGGGTGTAGTGGGAAGGGTGGTTATGAGGGGGTTTATAAATGATTGGTAATGATTGGTTAATTATTGTTTTTTATTTAAATAAGAATATTAAATACTTAATAATATTTCATTAAATATAAAAAAATTACAAATACTAAAACCAAGAATTACTAATACTAAAACAAAAAAAATACAAATACTAAAAAAAATTACAAACCCTAAATAAAAGATAAAAATACTCAAAGGTTATATTTTAGTTCGATTTTTTCTTTTGTTTCAAAACACATTTCCAACGCTTTGCCTCTAGGTGGTCGTGCTTTGCCGTGTAAAAAGCAAAGTCGCGTTCAAACTGTCGATCCTCATGATGTCAACCACCTCTCGGTTTTCTTGGATACGCTGAGCCCCGATGTCGCGTAAGTCTTGGAGCCGCTGGTTCATTTCAGCAAATGCCGGGGATTAACTAGTTCACCCCCGACGAAGACTCCGCCCGTGCGGCTCGAGCAGCCCGTCGACCGGGCGACGAGGTATCTCTCCGCCCCCTCCTCCCCTGCAAAATATGGATTTTCTTCTGGTGAATTGAGGTCGACATAACGCGCGTCAGACGTAGGCGTTTCGGGATCAACCGAGTCAGAGGTCCTCGACTTTTTTGAAGGCCTCGTATTTTTGGCCCTAGATGAAGAAGTTCCAACCGTTAGGCGGACGGTTGTGCCATTTGGTGCAGTCTTTCAGCACGCGCCAACATTTTAAGTACGGGAAAATTCCGTATTCCTGATTGTATTCTTCCAAAGCCGCCTGCAAAAATCTGCTTGTCGCTTTGCCCACTTTTCCACCCGTGCCGGGTGCGCTGATAAATGCCTTGAAAGTTTGTGCATTTTTGGTTGATATCGGTCCACTTGCCCGATATCGATTCGTTTTCCCGGTAGCCTTCTCCTTTACCAGGCAGATCAAAAAATATTGCCCGGACTCTTTTCCAAAAATCGGCTTTGCTTTGGTTGTTGGCTGACAAAACAAACCAAAAAAAATAATATAACATAACCAAATATCTTACGTTTTATAAAAAAAACCAAAAAATATAACATAACCAAAAAAATATAACAAACCAAAAAAAAATATAACAAACCAAAAAATATAACAAACCAAAAAAAATATAACAAACCAAAAAATTAACAAACCAAAAAATATATATCTTACGGACTATAGGATCCTCCGACACGTCAACCCACGCTCGGGTTAACGAGTACAACTCGTGGTCGGTCCATGGTATAACCTTTTTTTTGGCACGACCGACCGTCTCTTTTCTTTTGTGAGCCCGGCTTCCTCGGCCGGTTGCCTTGCCTCGCACGGCTCTTCCTCTGCGACCGGCTCTTGTGTCTCCGGAACCGACTCTTGCCAAGCATTTGAAGAGCCGAACATTTGGGATGTCCTATACACTTGTGTTTGGCTAAACCCACCTCCCATGGGCATCCCAAAACTCCCTCCATGTAAAAGTTACACATGTTCGGGTCCCAAGTATAGGGTTGGTTTAACAGGTTCGTGAAACTTTCAGGGTTTGAACCTGAACCCGGAGCTATAGGTCGGGTGTTGTCG
>JAUTDX010004678.1:0-27954 GCA_030844895.1 Ambrosia x helenae
AGTGAATTAAGGTTACTTAACAAAAGAAAATATATAATAAAAATAAAGTTAAGTTTAATTAAACGAACATAAATTAACGAACATAAACGAACATAAATAAACGAACATAAACGAACGTTCATGAACATAAATGAACGAACAAAACATGTGTTCATGTTCGTTCGTTTAATTAAACGAACAAAAAATTGTGTTCGTGTTCGTTCATTTATTTAAATAAACGAACATAAACGAACTTCCCGCCGAACAGTTCACGAACAGTTCATGAACGTTCGGTTCCGTTTACAAGCCTAATCATCGTTTTCTGGTCACCCCCTCTGACGAGAACATCAACCTGAAACACATCAAACCATGCTCATTTTTTGCAATTGAACATACTGATATCATCGTCTCGATTCCCTCTTTCAACGTCTATAATTGTGAGTTAAGCAACGGCGTTAGCTGAGTTAACGGGGGGTGCAATGAGAATTTTTTTTTAAAAGGTGGAACTGGTGGGAAGAATAAACTCAGATGGGATTATTATTGGCCAACAACAGAAAGGTGAGATTATTAAAATCCAATTTTCCCTGAAATTATGTGTAGTTAAATATTTGCATATTTAAGACATACTTGTGTCCCATGAAATAACATCTTAAATAGCTGATAGTTTGTTTATGATTACTAATGTTTATATGTCTAAATATCACTATTTTAAATATTCGTATTTTATTATTTGTTTTATGATTTATAAACACAAACATATGTATATTAGCATTAGAAAGTTGCAGTGTCAAAATATTTTGGATGACAAATGTGTCCTTTTAACCGTTTATTAGGTTTACAGTATTCCTTTATTTTCTCTTTATTAGAGATTATTTAGATGCAGCCAAATGCTTATGAAATTAAATATGATCAAATTCTAATTCCATGAATGTACCTTTTTGCCCTTGAAAATAATTTTGAATTGAGACCAGTATGATGCCTGATCTGTCTCTAAAAGTAAACTTTTGACTTATTGAGTTGACTCTATGAGTCGACTAAGCGAGCTAGATATAACGATAACCTTGTAACCCAGGATCAATTACATTTTTTAGGATCATAAAATGAACAAGAATTTGAGCCTTCCAAGGGTTCTGCACTTGTGCATAGAACCTCTTGATGTTTACGGTAAAACAGAGAAAGAAACACACACTATATTGTGTATTTTAGACACCAAATGTCGGTAATACATGGGTATCTATGTTTTTTTCCTTACAATTGGCGGTTAAATAAACGTTTTATAACCACCTAAGTAAACATAACAAACGTCAAAACTGTTTGCTAAACATCACGTTCTAAATCTGGACAGTTTGACTTTTTCTTTAATCCCAATTTTGACTTTTTTATTGACTTCAAAAGTACAATTATTTCTTGATCATAATTCTTGACAAACTTTACTTGCCATGTACAAGCACCAATGCTCTCACAAGTACCCTTTTCACCTGATATAATATGCTGCTATTTTTTGCAGGAACTGTAACATGGTATGATCAAGATCCCATAAAAAGGCGTTGAGGAGAATGAACATCTAATCACTGTTCATAATTCTGATTATTTTTGACTAGAAATATTGTTTCAAGATTTTTATAGATCATCATTTCTTGGAGAAATGCGCAAATGGGCTGGATCAACATGGTCAACAAAGGAGATCATCATAGACTATATCAACTTCAGATATCAAACAATGAGCTGGTGCAAATTATTTGGATACTAATTGCGGTCTGTACATATTTTGTTTGCTTTTCTTTCCTGATTTTAAGCGGTGTTTGTTTCAGTTTTATTGTGTAAAGATAATATTTTTTCAGTTTTATTGTGTAAAGATAATATTTTCCAATCTTTTATACACATATCAAGCTTATACAAAGATGAGATGTACTTGTTGAAATTGATCCTCATTTTTCTTATATAATTGTTATGGATTTTTGGGATTGCTTATTTTATTTGAAGAGTTTTATAATACCATTCATAAGCTAAACTTTATAATTATTTGAAGATCTATATTTTTTCTGGTAGATGGATGATCGAAGCAGAGACAAAAGACACTGACATGATTAAATACGACATGGCACGTTCATACCGGTCAAAGAGTGCAACTACACCAGTTTGAAGCTTTACTTGCTATGGCATTTTCCTGGGTTACGATACTTGTTATAAAACGCTCAAACCAAGACTACAAACAAAAAGACCTTGTAATGTGAATTTAACCCTCTGCCGTGACTCATTAATACATTATTACCATGCTACTTAAAACTAAGCGTGAGCAAAAAAACCGATTTACAGTGAAAAATGGTTAACCAATGGTTTCAGGTTAATTTTTTGTAACCAACTGTTTCAGTGCGGTTTTTGTTGCACCACATCTATAAATTAAAGGACCGATTGAGTTTTAACATCCAGCCCTCGAGTTTCTTTAAGTTTTGTGTTCCATGTATTCGGCAGCAGAAGGAACATGTTCCTTTGCATTGTGCAAAGCATTCTTTTGGCGTTTCAAAATGCCAACTTAATACATTAACTATGATTAAAGGTTTTGCCCAATATTGGACAAACAATTTAAAAACTTGTGCCTAAACAAAGGATTGTTGGTCTAGAAAATGTACAAAAAATCGTCACAATGTCAAAAAGTCAATTAAGCGCAAACCAAAACCATCCAACCCTTTCGCAACATAGAGACCAGAACTGGTATGGTGGAACTTCTCTATAACCGACATCTTTGGTTAAGACACATTGTAACCAAGCAAGACATGGAATAATAATGTTTCGTTTCATCACCTCGTTCATTTCATTACTCTTTACCAAACAGACCATTGGTGTTGAAATCCAAACATGCTCTGAATTGAAAATAAAAAAAAATCCCAACATGCAACCTATAAACTAAGAATTCAGTCATATTAAATAGAGAGAATTACACAGATTGTCCTTTAGTTATACCTAAAATTGCATCCTATGTCCTTTTTTTCGAATTTGTAACTCCTTATGTCCTTTGTTTTATACAGTTGTTACATCCTATGTCCTTTAAGCCAAACCAAGTTAGAAAACTCGGTTAAGTAGCTCACGTGCCCCTCACGTGAGGGGCAAATCTGTCAATTCACCCTCGTATAAAGGACATAGGGTGGTAAACAAGTGTAACTAAAGGACATATGATGCAATTTCATGTATAAGTAAAGACAATCTGTGTAATTCTCTCTAATATTATAATTATTATTATTATATATTATTATTATTTCATTCCTCCCTCCCTCATCTTCTCCAAAATTCAACACTCTCTCTCTCTCTCTCTCTAAAACCAGACACACACACACACTTTCTCTCTCTACAATGCCATGTCTTCATTCACCATTTACCTCATAACCACCATCATCATCCTCTTCAACCACCACCACCGAGTCACCTCCGATTTAACTCAGGAAACCCAATCCCTCCAAGCCTTCATCACCAACCTCCCTCACGACTCTCGCTACTCATAGACCCCCTCACAACCCGTCTGCACCTGGAGAGGCGTCACCTGCAACCCCACCAACACCTCCATCACTCACCTCCGTCTCCCTGCCGCCAAATGGGATAGGGTTTTACCTTGGTTTCAATCGAAGATGAATGTGGCACCGCCGCCGTCGCTGGAACCACCGTCACTCCTCCTCTCCCTTCTTCCTCCGCTGAGCTTTCTCTCTCTTCCTCTCAGATCTGCGTCCCTCTCTCTCTACTTGCTCTCTTTCGATCTCTGTTTCTCTCTCTCTAATATAATAATAATAAAAGGGGTGATGGTATGGTGTTTATAGAAGGGGGGTGGGAGAGGTGGTTGTTGCGTAATCGTCGGAAGCTGAAGTGTTTGGAATGCAAACGTGTCGCGGCTGAACGTCATCTTATTATTATTATTATTATTATTATTATTATTATTATTATTATTATTATTATTATTATTATTATTATAATACAATTTGTCCTTTAATGTGATTGACAGATTTGCCCCTCACGTGAGGGGCATGTGACCTACTTAACCAAGATTTTTAACTGGGTTTTGGTCTAAAGACAGAGAGTGTAACAAATGTATAAAACAAAGGACATAAGGAGTTAAAAATTCGAAAAAGGACATAGAATGCAATTTTAACGTATAACTAAAGGACAATCTGTGTATTCTCTCTATTAAATAGGGTTAAACCAGAAAATATTTGTGTAATTACGTCAATATATAATTAGTAAAGTTGAATTATTAAGTCAATTTAAATTAAAAATAGTTTTGGTGATTTTATCTACAAATAATATGTTTTTGAAAAAAGAGATCTATTTCAATACAACTTTAAACAAACATTTTTGAACCTGTCATAAGTCTCAAACATAACACACACCTATACATTTCTCATGAAGATTAGAAAACTTAAATTATTAAACTATATATAGACATAAAACCAATTATGCAAGAATAAGTATAAAACAATAAACCTAAAAAAGGAGCAAGTTTCAAATGTAATAGATAGTTTTAAACTTTCCATATTTCGCTTTTTCCCGTGTCCCCCCGCCTGACCTCCACCTCCATTTCTTTTCCTTAGCCATTCATCCGATCCAACATATGCCCTAAGACGACAAAATTCCAGCCCAATGTGTACGTTCTTGCTATGAGTTTGGTTTGCTATTAAATTTCTTTTCTTTTCTTTTCTTTTCTCTGTTGTAGTTCCTCAGCCATTCATTATTTCACTCTAGACCTAATCATCTCGCTCTTTTTGATGTCAGTTTTTAGGGCGTAGTTTCCCAAATTATCATGTTTGCTCTTCTTCAATTCTTCTTACTGATTCACCAACGGAGTCCTTATAGCCCTGATTTTGAATAAGCTCAAGCGTTGGTAATGTCCCCAATTTCAAGTGGGATCTCTTCAAGATCTCCGCAACTGATAATTTGTAATTGTCTGAGACATGGGAAGCTTCCACTATAGGCTCCCACTCTTTGATATTTTAAGCCCCTAAGTCTCAAGAATTGTAGCTGTGGGAACTCCTCCTGCCCATCTGTGTTCCAGCACCTTCCCTCAATGGCCTCCTCTTCAAGTATGAGAACCAGGAGTTAGGTAACGACTGAATTTTTGACATTTCACTCCATGCTAGACGACACATTCTTAGTGTAAGTGTTTTCAGTGTTGCTGGGAAGGTAATGCTCTCCACTCTTCTTATGAACTTGCTAGTAAAATTGAGCTTTTCAATGCTCTCCACTCTTCTTATGAACTTGCTAGTAAAATTGAGATTTTCACGGTAGATGAGAGATTGGAAGTCATTTTTCTTATCTGACTTAGTATAACATCTAAGTTGCTTGATGTAGGGAATACACTTTTGAAAATTATCTACTCTATCTCCTAACTCCACCATTGAAATAGTTTAGTACATTCTTCATCGGTCTTTCAATGGAATGACGTACAAAGACACCCTAGGATAAGTCCTCAAATGCCTCAAATTTACCAAATTTGATATCTTACTGGGTAAAACCATCATAAAGTCTACTCTTGAAAAATAAATAATGAGGTTTTGAAGTTCCATAACTGCATATTGAAGATGGGAAACCTGCCCCATATGAAATACAAATTGCAAGATACCTCAAGTGAACTAGCAGTTCCATGCCTTTGGGAAAATCATTCAATTTACACTTTTGTAGATTTAACACCCCTAAGTAGCAAAAAGGATTGGAAATGCTTTGCAATGTCATCACCCAGGGATCTGATATCACCAAAGCCCAAAAAAGATCGACAGTTTTGGGCTGATGGAAAACCGAAAGCTTCATCTATGAACAGACGATATGTCCTATATGGTGGGTTCCTTAACCTTATTAAGCTTCGAGGACCCTGTTAGCCTTTCTATTTTAAAGGATGAATTGCTCTTCCCTGGCTTTTCTCAAGCATAGCTCCCTAATAAGATCATGCATTTACAAGCATTCACACCTCCATTTGACTTCCACCTGTCTACAATTACAAGATATCTGTCAATTAGATCCATCAGGTAACCCTTTGCGATATCCTCCAAGCTTCTATTTCCATCCTGTTGAATGAACCCCTCAGCCATCCATAACCAGATCAACTCTTGTATTTCAAACATGTAGTCTTCTGGGAAGCCACCAAGATAAAGAAAACACTCTCTCAAGTAAAGAGGAAGATGATTGTAACTTAAACCTAATGTTTCCATGCATCCATTCTGCTCACCAATAATGTACGAACTGGTCTTTTCAGAAATTTCCACCCAAAACTCTTTACGCAGTGCTTCTTTTGCTAAAACTCCTGCAATGACGACCACCAAAAGTGGCAATCCTTGACAATTTTCTACTATTTGCATTCCAGGCTCAATTGACCATTCAGGGCACTCACTGCCATGGAACACCTTCTGACACAACAACTTCCAACCATTTTCTTTGTTCAAATATCCTAAGTGAGGAATAAATCCATCTGAATTTGCATGCTTTGCAACTTCAGTGTGTGGTTGGTGAGCAGAATTTCGACTTCCAGTGTTGTCATGGGAAAAAACAGTTTAGGTTTATCCCAAGTTTCCATCTGCCAGATATCATCAATGACAATCAAGTATCTCTTACCCATTAGGTTTTTTGTGCACCAATTCCCGAAGAGTCCCTCAGCCTTTTCGAGGTCTAGTTGACCACGATGGATTCAAGAATTTTGAGTCAACACACCCTTTTATCCCGATTCCACCCATACTGACAATAGAGACAGCTTCCAGCTTCTTTTGATCTTCCACAAGTTTGTCTCTTATCTACTCAGCATCACGATCAATCCCCACGAAGATTTCATCCATTAATTTCTTTGATCCTCTGGAGATGGAACTTTGAGCAGCAGCTGCGGATTGATTTAGTGTTGTTTGAGGTCTTGGAGATGAATCCAGTATCTTCTTGCTATCGATGTTCAGATTCATGAATTCTACCTGGACAGAGTTTAATGATCTCTAAACAACATCAAGATTTAGGGATCGATTAAAGTCACTAGAGTAGGGTCATGACTATTGTTCCTAACATGAACATTGGATAGAAAGAGATCGACGTTATACTCTGCCTCTTCTGCTACGTATATGAGTCTTTTCTTCATATCAATAAGTTGTTCAGGAACTGTATGTTGGTGGATGGAAAGGGTTTGGATCATGGAGCCCAGATCTTGATAGAGAAGTTGGAACAGGGGCCTTTGGCATATAATTTCTGGGTTTGGTGATGAATGAATGTGGTTGGAGTTAATAAGCTGGTTCGATTCTCGTTCATCGAACAATCATACACATTAAGGTTGAAAGGGCCCGACGTGTAGGAGGACCCGAACTTGTGACCCAGAGGTTGTTAGAATAGGATTTCACCATTGAACTACGCCTTAAAAAAACCACAAAATATTGCGTAACTAAGTAAAAAAACAATCAGTAAAGTTTACTCATTAAGTAAAATTAAGTTAAAATTGTTTGGTGATTTTCTCTATAAAATGATATAACTTGTAAAGCATAAAAGCTAAAAAAAAATTGAGCAAGTTCAAAACGCAATATATAGTAATTCACTTTTGGAATATCGAGTTTCCGTGTCTCCACCTCCCTTCCGTTCCACTGCCATTGTTTCCTTTCCTCCAATCCAAAATTGCCCCCAGACAACATAATTCCACCTCCTTAAGTTTCAATTTTAGGTGGTAGTTTCCCCAAATTATCATGTTGCTCTTCTTCAATTCTTCTTACTGATTCCTTAAGGAGTTCCTACACCACTCCATTTGAATAAGCTCAAGCGTTGGTATGTCCCCAATTTCAAGGGGTATCTCTTCAAGATCAAAGCACCTGAGAATTTGTAATTGTCTGAGACACGGAAGCTTCTACTATTGGCTTCCCACTGTTCGATATCTAACTCGTAAAGTCTCAAGAATTGTAGCTGTGGGAACTCCTGCCCATCTGTGTTCCACCACCTTCCCCTAAAGGCACCACTGCGAAGTTTGAGAACCTGGAGATTAGGTAACGACTGAATTATTGACATTTCACTCCACTCTAGACCACACCTTTTTAGTGTAAGTGATTTCAATGTTGCTGGGAATGTAATGCTCTCCACTCTTCTTCTTAAAGTGAGCTTTTCAAGGTAGATGAGAGATTGGAAGTCATTTTGCTTTTCTGACTTAAGAGTACATTTAAGTTGCTTGATGTAGGGAAAACACTTTTGAAAATTATCTAATCCATCTCCCAACCTCACCTCTGAAATAGTTTGCAAATTCTTCATTGGTCTTTCAATGGAAGGAAGTACAAAGATACCATCAGTCCACAAATGCCTCAGATTTACCAAATCTGATATGTTACTGGGTAAATATATTATGCTTTGGTGTGTAATATAAATGAGGGTTTGAAGGTTCCATAACTTGCATATTGAATCTGGGAAACCTTCCTCATCTGAAATCCAAATCTGTATTGCAAGATACCTCAAGTGAACTAGCAATTCCATGCCTTTGGGAAAATCATCCAATTCACACTCTAGTAGATTTAACACCCTAAGTAGCAAAAAGGAGTGGAAATGCTTTGCAATCTCATCACCCAAGATCTGATATCACCAAAGACCAAAACAGATCGACAGTTTTGGGCTGATGGAAAAGCGAAAGCTTTATCTATGAACATACGTTCTGGCCTATATGGTGGTTTCTTAACCTTATAAGCTTAGAGGACCATGTTAGCCTTTCTATTTTACGGATGAATGCTCTTCCATGCCTTTTTTCAAGCATAGCTCCCTAATAAGATCATGCACTTTACAACCTTCACACCTCCATTTCTCCACATACTTAGCTATTGATTCTTTCATGCCTGGCCACCAATATTCACTCCGAATATCCTTATACATCTTTGTACTTCCAGGATGCATTGTATACTT
This sequence comes from Ambrosia x helenae, assembly GCA_030844895.1. Classification (NCBI taxonomy): domain Eukaryota; kingdom Viridiplantae; phylum Streptophyta; class Magnoliopsida; order Asterales; family Asteraceae; genus Ambrosia; species Ambrosia x helenae. The sequence continues at coordinate 8,854 of JAUTDX010004678.1, forward strand.
AGATCTATGCGCTTCTTCCATCACCTTATCCCTTAGTCCTCCCGTAATGGGTATCCAAATCCTATTGGGAATCTTAATATTCCATCTCCCTTTAACGAGGAGTCCTTGTTTTCCCACCATTCTTTCTTTATTAATCTGACCCTCAACCAATGCCCGTGCCTGGGCATCCTTGATTTGATCCATTAAACTAATCTCACTTCGATCCTTGATGCGCGTATTCTTAGAGGCTTTGTTATATTCTTACGACTAAGGGCATCAGCTACTACTTTAGCCTTTCCTGGGTGGTAACGAATTTCACAATCATAGTCATTTAATAGCTCCATTCATCTTCTCTGTCTCATGTTTAACATCTTTTGCTCAAAAATGTACTTAAGGCTCTAATGATCAGTATAAACACACACTTTGTACCATATAATAGTGTCTCCATATCTTGAGGGCAAATACTACTGCTCCCAGTTCTAAATCATGGTGGTGTAATTCTTTTCATGAATTTTTAACTGTCGAGATGCATAAGCAATAACCTTCCCTCTTTGCATCAACACACACAACACCTAATCCATAGTGTGAAAGCATCACAATATACTACAAAACCTTCGGTACCTTCAGGTAGTGCCAGTACTGGAGCACTAGATAGCTTCTCCTTCAACAGATTAAAAGCCTTTTCTTGCTTATCACTCCAGACAAATGGGGTATTCTCTTGAGTTAAAGTTGTCAGTGGCATCGCTATCTTAGAAAAATCCTGAATAAACCTTCTATAGTACCCTGCTAAGCCTAAGAAACGTCGAATCTCTGTAGGGATCTTCGGTGTCTCCCAATTCTTTATTACTTCTATCTTTGCAGGGTCCACTTGTATGCCCATTTCGTTAACCACGTGCCCTAAAAATTGGACTTCCCTAGTCCAGAATTCACACTTACTGAACTTGGCATAAAGTTTCTCTTCCTTCAATAACTTAAGAATGGCACGAAGATGTTCCTCATGAGCCTCTCTACTCTTAGAGTATATGAGGATATCATCTATGAAAACAATCACAAACTGATCCAAGTATGGCTTGCAGACTTGGTTCATAAGGTCCATGAAAGTGGCTGGTGCATTAGTGAGTCCGAAAGGCATAACTAGGAACTCATAGTGACCATATCTTGTTCTAAAGCAGTCTTAGGTATGTCTTCTTCTCTCACTTTCAACTGATGGTATCCAGACCTTAAGTCTATCTTCGAGAAATAACTTGCACCTTGTAGTTGATCAAACAGATCATCGATCCTTGGAGGGGATATCGATCTTTTATAGTGATCTTGTTCAGGTCTCTATAATCAATACACATTCTCATTGAACCATCTTTTTTCTTGACAAAGAGAATAGGCGCTCCCCAGGGCGATGTGCTTGGACGTATGAATCCTTTGTCTAATAACTCTTGGAGTTGGGTTTTTTAACCCTTTCATTTCAGTCGGGCGAGGCGGTACGGGCTTTAGCAATAGGGTTGCTCCCGAATCAAGTCTATTCTAAACTCAATTTGTCTATCAGGTGGTAGTCTAGGAAGATCTTTAGGGAATACTTTAGGAAATTCGGACACTACTGGTATCTCTCAAGCTTCGTTTCCTCCTTAGTTTCCAAGGCATATACTAGGTAAGCTAGATGGCCCTTTCGAATAAACTTAGATGCTTTTATTCTGTAATAAAACTTATGGGTTTGCTAGGTTTCTCCCTATGAATTATCAAAGATTCCCCCTGAGGTCCTTAATTCGAATCTGCTTCTTATCACATAATATCTGAGCTTGATACTTAGCTAACCAATCCATTCCTATTACTACATCAAATTCTCCAAGTTTCATTGGTAGCAAGTCTATGGGAATCGAGGTATTACTAATCAGGATAGCACAATTCTTAATAACACCTACAATTTCCCTCTTCCCTTCCATCTGCCAGTTCGACTATAAAGGGTTTATCTAATTTACTAGGAATATGATTAATCAAAACTCTAAATTGCTCAGATATAAAACTTCTATCAGCACCAGTATCAAATAATATTTTAGCATAGAAGTTGTGTAGGAGAAACGTACCTGTTATAACATCTGGGTTCCTACGAGCTTCTTTCGTGTTCAAAGCAAAGGCTCTTCCTCTAGCTCTATTGGGTTCCTCCTTTTTCTTAGGACACTTATTACTAAGGTGGTCCGACTCTCCACATTTAAAACACTTATGAGGTTCCTTACAATCACGATAATTGTGCCCAGATTGCTTACAGTTTTGACAAACTAACCGGTTACATGGACCATAATGCCCCTTACCACATGTTGGGCACCTAGGTGGGGGTCCCCACTGCCTCTTATTATCTCTGTCATTGGTCTTCCTCTGATCTTGGTAGTTGTCCCATTTCCTTTTTGGAGTAGGGTCTGGGGTTTTCTTCTGTTGTATCTCAGCAGCGATGGTTGCCCCGGCTTCTACGGCTTCAGAATAGGTGGTCGGTTTGGTTGCCTTGATAAATGTGTGGTATTCTGAAGGTAGTCCACAAACAAACCTCCTAATACGATTTTTCCTCTGTGGTTACCTGATGAGGCACCAATCTGGACATTTAGTTGAACTTGGTGACATATTCCCGATAAGTCTTATCTCCAAGCTTAAGGTGTAGAAATTCCATTTCAATCCTGTCCGTCTCACTTGGTGGACAGAAATATTGTGAAAAGAGTTCAGAGAATTCCTTCCAGCTTAGGCGCTGAGCTAGATCCTCACCTTTGGTTTGCTTTTGTATCCTCCACCAAAACAAGGATTCAGATTTGAACAAGTGAACAGCAAACCTAACTTTATTCCTTTCATGACAATCACTAACATCTAGAATGGCTTCTACTTCACTTAGCCATTCATGTGCCTCAATAGCACCTTTCTTTCCATCAAAAGTAGGAGGGTTACAGGAAATAAAGGTCTTATAGTTGCAATCTCTGCTGATTTCCGCTTCGCTAGCCTTAGTTATCTTAAGATCACCCGTCTTCTCTTCTTGTCGAGGTTTTTCTTGCGGAGTTGGTGTGCGTGCGATGCTTCTCTCAGATTGAACAGGTCTTTCAGAATACTGACGTTCATGTCCTCGTGCGTTGGCAAGAATTTCCGCGACTCGCGCTGCTATTCGATCAATTACATCATCTCCTACGTTTATGGATTCACTATGACGAGCAGATTCAACCGGTGGTTTAGATTGACGACCATGATTATTGGATGATCCAGTCGACATTTTCTAGGTTTCCACGAAAATATTACTTCAATATCTCATTCATATACAAGCAACTACAATAGCTACTTCACATAATATACATAATACAATCACGTTTTCATGTATAACACATATATAGACACACAAGTCCATTGCCCTCACTAGGCTTTTGCCTCAGCTAATTCTTGCTAAGGTCTCGTGTCCTGAACATTTACATTTCTAATTCTCTGGTATTTCCACATCTCACTCATTTATTCAAACTTCTATACCCTAATTAGTTGAGGTAATACTAAATTTTATCCATCACACCCTACAGTAGTAACTCTATGAATGAAATTAGGTCCTTATTCTAGGCATCCTTATCTATAAGAATTAATCCGAGTATAATACTTACTTTAGGCCGTCCTAATCTTGAAGGTTGAAGCCTAGGTATCTCTACTAAATACCTAATTCACTAAAACCTTTGGCTCTGATACCAACTGCGACGCCCACACCCAGATAAGGATGCACCATACACAATTGATATCGACTTACAAGAGAAACACTTATTACAGTAACATAAACCGCAAGGTACAAGAGTTGGAAACTTAAAAGTACAAACTTCAACAACTATTCTTAACCGGAGACATATATCATCAAAACACACGAACTAGCATATCCTATTCCATTGGTCGTATAGCTTCCTGATAAACAGCAGGTACAAGCACTAGTCTTCACTACCTGCGACACATGCTTAAAAACGACGTCAGACAATGCTGGTGAGTTCATGAATATACACAAGTTATAAACCACATTAATTCATCATTCATGACTTGTATCTGCCCATGTCACTATAATCTTTCCGCCACGCCGGCACCCACGCATGGGCCCTCGTGACGGTGTCAACAGGACTTCAAACATAATACAGTCAATGCCCACTACACCGCAGCGTAGTACCGACAAATCCTGCCGTAGCAGCACGTATAAGGGACCACAGATATCGTGTGTATGTGTGATTAGATTATCCACATGCGTACTAACAGTCATGAGTGTAATATTAACAATTACCAGTTTGGACAAGCATGCTCACATTTGAAAACATTCATAGAACTCACATGTTTCACGGTTGCTTAGCACTTGCTATTCCAATCGGGTACTACCTCAGGGTCCTGACACAATTACATCATCCTAGGTTAGGTAATAGTTCACCTAACTAGTTATTATTATGGTTGATACTGGCTAACGCTACCTTGTTTAAGCATGAGTGATCAGCCCATGCCTAACTAAGACTAGGCTACCCAATACCCCCTTAATAATAGCCCTAATGCCTAGTAATAATTATTATTAACTCATAGTAATTAGCCAATCATAAACTTAGAAAAAGAACGTACCTTAAACTATCTATATAGGTTGATGTGGGGCTCCTTATGTATGTTTCCTAAATAACTAGTAATAAGAAGAGTAATTCTTAGCTTTTGTACGTTCAAATGAAAACTTAGGTTGCCTATTTATAGCAAGATGATCACCTGTCTCATTGATTTCTTTTATCGACCATCATATTCTTAGACACAAAGGTTTTGAGATTTCTGGCACTATGTCTACACGTGGCTTTGCAAGATGATACACCAACCTTGTATTACATTTTTATTTACATTTCATGCTATCCTCGAGTAGTTTTTAGAACTTTAGGAAACTTAGTGGTTACTTACTATACATATAATATTCATATGACTATTATTTGTATTATGGTTAGTTTAGCTTGAATATCGGTATTTTCTTATAACCTTAAAGTATAAACTTATGAATATCCTATTTAAACGAGCTTATTTTTATCTACGTTTTAACATAAGTTTTATTAGAAACAGAGTAGGGTTCAAATATAATATCTTTTGTTAATCTACTAAACGGTCTCTTATAATAGTATTGGCTCGACTAGATTCTTATATATATCAAATAATCATACTATTCACGCCAAGATCATATAATACACACGACATAAATTTCATAATATTTGATCACAAAATGGGGTGTTACAACTATGAAACATGTTGCCCACGTCCGCGGTGATGTCACGCGTTCAACACATCCACATTTGACGAAGAACGTAAAACACGTTACTCGCGTCCGTAGTGACGTCACGTGTTCAACACGTCCACGTTTGACAAAGAACATAAAACATGTACCAGTGTCCGCAGTGATGTCACACGTTCAATACATCTATGCCATCAACTAGCAACCAGGACATAACTTAGGTGAAAAATTAGAAAAGAAACATCGAACTCTATGAGTCTAGCATCTCACCCGCTCTCTAAGTACTACTAGAAGAAAGGCTAGACTAACGGTACTTGAAGGGATAAGGGCCCACATCTGCAAAGAATTATGAATGGCCCATACCCAAGAAGGCCCAAATCAAGCCATTACGCGGACTCATGGGTAAGTGGAAACGTGAGCTCGACCAGTACGAAGTCGCGTGCTCATCCACGCTTCCACGACTACGAGTGCCTTGCAAGCAAAGCTAGTTAAGCACGAGAAGACAAAAGGTACAAGGTACAGTCACGTACGAACCAATCATACTGAAAGGACGTGTGGTAGAGGTCATAGTGCACGTCCCAGTAATCAGTGAACGCCAGCAAGGCAAATCCCAATGTCCATTTATGAACGTGGGGACCAAATAGTACAGCTGACGGTGACGTGAGACCAATTTGGGATCTCCACTAAATGCCAAAGTTGTCACTACGTGTACGCTCCGTGCACGCGGGAAAAAAACAAGTATAGTTCTCATCCACTCAAATCAATGAGACTACATGAGGCCACCTCACCAACGGTCTCCACTAACGACCATCAACGGAGGAGACAAAGGTACAATTGACAAAGAGAACCAGCCAAACAGGGCGTGTCAGGACTATTACCAGCGGGTGCATGACACATGTTCAAACCCTAGGCAATTACCAATGACATGCTGCCACGCGAAGCAACGGTACACACTCTCTCTCTCTATGTTTTATATAATATAATATATTGTCTTCTACTAATCGTGGGCCGGTGTGGAGGTAAGCCCTTAACAGGACCTCGACCCAATAGGTAAGTTAAGGGTTAATTTCGAAGGCCCGTGTGGAACCTATTTAAGGAGGACTTCACCTCCTTGAATAGGCCATTCAGAAAACCCTGAAGAACACACTAAGGCTTACACCGTTTTTGTGTCTATACGTTGGTTCCGTTCTCGATTCCTAGCAGTCACCTCCCACCGATTTTACTTGTTGCTTCATGTCATTATTCACTCTCACACTCACGCTTTCCAGCCATGGTATTCTAGCGAAGGATTACTCTTGTAGTGACTGCGGTTTATTATTCCTAACCGGAGGTTAAATGATTGTTTCTTCAAAATCCATTTCATATTTCAAGTTTCTAAGTCTTTTTTCTACATTATTTTTTTCATGTTACAAGTTTCTAAGTCTGTTGCACCATCTTTTTTTGCTCTAGATCTGTTGCCCTAAGTGAGCGCCGGTGTGTCTTGCTATGATTAGTCACCTTAGCGTTCATATCCTATAAATACATCACTGATTGGACCAACGCCTAATGATCTACTAAAATGACTTACACCCCACATATCAATCCATTTTTTTCTACGAGAATCTTTAGGTCGAAGTTTCCGAAATCATGTTGCTTTTCTTCAAGTCTTCTTACAGATTCACCAACAGAGTCCTTCCGTAAATTGATTTGAATAAGCTTAAGCGTTGGTATCTCCCCGATTTCTAGGGGCTCTCTACTAGATGTTGGCACCAAATAATTTTTAATTTTGTTAGACATGGAAAGCTTCTACTATTGGTTTCCCACAGCTTGATATCTAACCACTCAAGTTTCAAAAATTTGAGCTGTGGAAACTCCTGTTCATCCATTTTCCAACACCATAGGTGATGACTGAATATCTGACATATCATTCCACTGTAGACGACACCATGATAGTGTAAGGTTTTTCAATGATGTTGGGAATGTAATGCGCTCCGCTATACTTTCAAAGTCGCCAATTATTTTGAGATGTTCAAGGTAGGTGAGAGATTTGAAGTCATTTTGCTTGTCTGAGCAAGTACGACATCTAAGTTCCTTAATGTAGGGAAAACAGTTTTGAAAGTTATCTACCCTATCTCCCAACTTCACATTTGAAATAGTTTTCAAATTCATTGGTCTTTCAATGGGAGGATGAAAAATGAAATGCTTAGTCTACAAATGCCTCAGATTTACCAAATCTGATATGTTATTAATTAAAACAATGCTTAGATGGTATGTAAAATATATAAGGGTTTGAAGACCCATAAATTGCATATTGAAGATGGGAAACTTGCTGATGAATTCCAAATTGGAAGATATCTCAACTGAGATAGCAATTCCATGTCTTTAGGAAAATCATACAGTCTTTAACTTTGTAGATCTAACACTCTAGGTAGCTCAAAAGAACACAAGCCATTTGCAATGACATCAATTAGGAATCTGAAATCACTAAAACACACAATGATCTACAGGTTTGGGCGGGTGAATAAAGAATACCTAGAATGTTGATATATGTATTTATGAACATATCGACTCATATGGTTTTGTAATAACATCTGAAAATTGAGGTGACGATTTTAAACCTTTCTATTTGAAAAATAAATCGTTCTTCTTTGGCTTTTCTTAGATATAACTCATTTGGTTATGCACTTTACAAGCTATAGATGCTTAATGTTTATTCTATAAATTTATGTGTAAATAGAGAACGTTTTAGCCATTTTTTTCTATAGTTTTTCTCTATATTGCCGAGAAAGTTGGATTTTGAGAATGAGATGTGAGTGCTCTTAGGTAGCATTTGATATGCAGGAAAGAGAACCGGAATAGAATGTAACCATTGTGGGGATATGCAGGAATGAGAACCGGAATAGAATGTAACCATTGTGGGGAAATGAAATTTGTTTTGGTCGTCAATGAAGGGGCCATTCATTCCCTCAAAATAATTCCATCCACCCCTCTTTTTTTCATTTCATTACCCCTTTCACCCTTCATTAACAATATCACAACCCATCACCCGCCACCACAACCCACAATTGCCCACCCACCCACCCACCCAGCACTGTAGCCACTACCGCCGCCGCCACCTACTACCGCAAACTCGCCACCAATCACCACTGCTACTCCGATGGTAATGGTCCACTCCATTACCTCGTCTATTTCACGAGCCTTGTTTATTCTATTACCCCATACTAAACAGACTTTTATTGTTTATTGTTGTATACCAAACATGTTATGAACTGAAAATAAAAAATCTTAAAATGCAACCTATAAAGTATAAACTAAGCCTCCTTTGTACAAAATATGGTTAAATCACAAAATATTTGCGTAATTAAGTAGAAAATAATGAGTAAAGCTGAGTCACTAAGTAAAATCATGTTAAAATTTTTCGTGATTTTCTGTATAAAAATGTTTAAGAAAAAAAAATCAATTTTGTTATAACTTAAGGTAATTGTTTACAAACATTTTTTAACCTGCCATGAGTCTCAAACATAACACACGTGTACAGCTGTCCTTAAAAAGATTAAAAAACCTGAATTATAAAATTATATATGCATAAATGATAAAACCAATTATGCAGGTATAACTTATATGTATAAAACTTAAATAAAAGGAGCAAGTTTAAAACGCTATAGATAGTTTTTCAGTTTTGGTATATAGAGTTTCCGTGTCTCCGCCTGAGCTCCACCTACCTTCTTATCCTCAGTCATTATATCCTCTGATCCCCAAGACGACACAATTCCAGCACCAACGTGTACATCTTGCTATGAGTCTGGTTCCTGTTACATTTCTTTTCTGTCTTTCAACACAGTGTTTCCTGTGGTGTAGTGACCCTTTTCCTCAGCTATTCATTACTCCACTCTAGAGTAGACCTAATCATCTTTGAGCTCATCTTTAATGTCAATCTTTAGGTCATAGTTTCCGAAATTATCATGTTGCTCTTCTTCAATTCTTCTTACTGATTCACCAACACAACGCCTACACCTCTTGATTTTAATAAGCTCAAGCGTTGGTATATCCCCAATTTCAAGCGGTATCTCTTCAAGATCGTAGCAGTTGATAATTTTTAATTGTCTGAGACACGGGAAGCTTCTACTATAGGCTTCCCACTCTTTGATACCTAAACCCCAAAGTGTCAAGAATTGTAGCTGTGGGAACTCCTGCCCATCTGTGTTCCAGCACCTTCCCCTGAAGGCCTCTTGTTTAAGTTTGAGATGCTGAAGATTAGATAACGACTGAATGATTGACATTTCACTCCATGGTAGAAGACACCATGATAGTGTAAGTGTTTTCAATGTCGCTGGGAATGTAATGTTCTCCACTCTTGTTAAGTCGTAGCTATATAAATAGAGCTTTTCAAGGTAGATGAGAGATTGGAAGTCATGTTGCTTATCTGAGTAAGTAATACATGTAAGTTCCTTGATGTAGGGAAAACACTTTTGAAAATTATCTACTCCATCTCCCAACTTCACCTTTGAAATACTTTGTAAATTCTTCATTGGCCTTTCAATAGAAGGAAGTACAAAGTAACAATAGTTAGTCCACAAATGCCTCAAATTTACCAAATCTGATATGTTACTGGGTAAATCTATACTTCTCTCATATGTAATATAAATGAGGGTTTGAAGGTTCCATAACTTGCATATTGAATCTGGGAAACCTTCTGATGTTTTGTAAATTGCAAGATACCTCAAGTGAACTAGCAATTCCATGCCTGTGGGAAAATCATTCAATCCACACCTTTGTAGATTTAACACCCTAAGCAGCAAAAAGGAGTGGAAATGCTTTGCAATCTCATCACCCAAGGATTCAATATTACCAAAATACAAAATAGATCGACAGTTTTGGGCTGACGGAAAAGCGAAAGCTTTATCTATGAACATACGTTCTGGCCTACATGGTGTGTTCTTAACCTTATTAAGCTCAGAGGACCCTGTTAGCCTTTCTATTTTAAGGAAGAATCGCTCTTCCTTGGCTTTTTTCAAGCATAGCTCCCTAACAAGATCATGCACTTTACAAGCTTTCACACCTCCATTTGACTTCCACCTGCCTACAATTACAAGATTTCTGTCTATTAGATCCATCAGGTAACCCTCAGCAATATCCTCCAACCTTCTATTTCCATCCTGTTGAATGAACCCCTCAGCCATCCATAACCAGATCAACTGTCGTATTTCAAACTTGTAGTCTTCTGGGAAGCCACCAAGATAAAGAAAACACTCTCTCAAGTGAAGAGGAAGATGATTGTAACTTAACAAGGTATGAACCCATCTTGTAAGAAATTTCCTCCCAAAATGTCTTACTCCATGCTTCTTTTGCCAGAACTCCTGCAATGACAACCACCGCAATTGGTAATCCTTGACAACTTTCTACTATTTTCATTCCAGGTTTAATTGACCATTCAGGGCATTCGCTGCCACGGAACACCTTCTCACACAACAATTTCCAGCATTTTTCTTCGTTCAAACATCCTAAGTGATGAATGAGTCCACCTAAACATGCATGCTTAGCAACTTCAGTTAGGCGACTTGTGAGCAGAATTCGACTTCCATTGTTGTCATGGGGGAAAATACTTTCAGGTTATCCCATGTTTCTATTCCCATATATCATTCAATGACAATCAAGTATCTCTTACCCATTAGGTTTTTTGTGCACCAATTCCCGAAGCTTAGAGTCATCAGCCTTTCCGATGTCTAGTGACCGCCGACGGATTCCAGAATTTGAGTCAACACAGCCCGCCTGGACCTATGTCTGAGAAACAGTGACCCATACGCGGACATAGAAATGATGCTTAACATAACCATCATTGAATACTTTTGTGGCGAGGGTAGTCTTGCCAATTCCGCCCATACCGACAATAGAGACAACATCCAGCTTCTTTTGATCTTCCGCAAGCTTGTCTCTTATGAGCTCAACATCACCATCAATCCCCACAAACAGATTGATTGCATCAATAATTTATTTGATCCTGTGTGAATTTCTGGAGGTGGAACATTGAGCAGCAGCAGCTGCAGATTGTTTTAGTGTTGTTTGAGGTCTTGGAGATGAATCCATCTTCATGCCATCAATTCTCATACTCTTGAATTCTGCCTTGATGAACATTAATGATATCCTAACATCATCAAGATTAAGGGATAGTTGAAAGTCCCCAGATGTAGGGGACTCAAATCCATTATTCCTAATGTGAAACACAGGATAGAAACATATTTGCAACAAACTTAAATGATCTCTTACCATCATCACGATGTTGGATTGTTCAAAGTCCTCATAGATCTGGAAATTTCCATTATTTCTAATGTGAACATCAGATAGAAAGAGATCGACATTATACTCTGCCTCTTCTGCTGCGTATATTGAGTCTTTTCCTCAGATCAATAAGTTGTTCGAGGTCTGTATGTTTGTGGATGGAAAGGGTTTGGATGATGGAGCCCAGATCTTGATAGAGAAGTTGGAACAGGGGCCTTTGGCATATAATTTCTGGGTAGTTGATGGATGGAATGTTGTGGAGTTAATAATAAGGTGGTTCAACTTGTCCATGAACATCTGGATACCTGCGTATGCCATCGTGATTCTAATCAAATTGCTTGGGTTTGTGAATGAAAATTGGTGAAAGTATAGTCTAAATAACACAGAATTAGGCAAAGAGAGTTTGAAGATAAGGTTGTTGAATGAATATAGTCAAATTGAGAGTGTGTGGATCTCATCACTTTCAACAATAAAATAATAAAAATAGAGATATTGTTTTAAAAGTTATAATAATAAGACAGCATTATTGTTTTGGTCCCCCACTTTCCATCATTAAGTTTTTCAGCATTATAAACAAAACTTAGTTTCCTATGATTGAGAAGTATGGCTGTACTTTGATGCTAAGTTTAGTTTACTTTATTATTAAACCAATCGTTTTAGTGTTATATGGTTTATGATATATAGGAATCTGATAGCAAATGTATATCTGGTTTGATTTAGTTATATATTACTTCTGCGATTGAAGCTGTCAAAAATCAACCTGTGTCATTCTGTCTCTTAACTGATCAGACGGTTTTAGGGGTAAATCCTAACCATTTGAAGTTCATTGCTGTAAAGTAAAAGAATAATACTTTATTTTAAGATATTAAATATAATTATTAATGACCATATATCAAGTTTAGATTACCATTATCCATTTATATGAGTTCCTTACTAATAAATCACATTGGTTCATATTATTTGCATAAGAACGGCACAAATTATACAAAATTGATGTTATGTTTGTGATATACAGGAGAAAGGACTCGAGGGAGAGCACATACATTAAGACTTATTTTTGATGTTATGTTGTGATATACTTCTGCTTTATTATATTAGCTGTGGGAAATATTGTTTATTTAAGGATTGACATGGAATCCTTAGCCTGAAGTGATTATCAGTACCCACATCAGAAATTTACAGGTGAAATGTTGAGGTTGGTTATTAAATAAGCAAAACCTCTTTTAACTGGTCAAACTAAAAAAGTCAACCGACTTTGAACCTTGTTTGATGAAGGTTGAGGATAGTAATGATGTGCTAGGCTACTTAATTTCTCATTTTTGTCATGATATACACGTAATAGCTGCTGATGAGTGATGAAACATCAATATCTAAAAGGAAGACCGAAGAGGGAGTTGAAAGCCACATATGGACCATTTTCGGGGATGCTCATAATGCTATTGAGTTGACTCACACACACCCATGTATGAGTGTGCACCATTGTGTTCTTACTTCAAGTTTGAGCTTGCAGTTGTGGCATCGGTACGGAAAAGTAGCCAACCATATCATCGGTACGGACCAAATTAAGATGTAGCATTTTATCTATCAATGTTTAGATTGTCTTACATATTTACATTATTGGTTTTGGCATCAGGGGTTAGTTGTTTCTCTTTTCGAACTTCGAACCAGTAACCTGACAGGGAACGAGGCACAGCAGTGGTAAGTGAAGTTTAGTTGAATGACAAGCATTGAGAAACAAGAACCACAACCTTTGGATGCTTATGTTGTTAGTGATCTTGCTGTTGATAGCAAAGGAATCCCATGGGACATGCAAGATCCACGTCAGGAAGCGCTTGAATCTCTGAATGCAGGAAGTAAGTTTGCTTTCATTATTCATACATTGCTTAAAACTTCAATAACACAGTGAAAATTGTCGGTTTTGTTTTTGTACATTTATACATAGTGGTACTGGGATGTTTTGTACATTGTGCTTGAAACTTCTGTATTGCCTATTAGGGGAGTAACCATTAGATGGTTTTGACAGGCAAAGATGGGAGTTTGAATTAAACTGCCAATTAGTCTCTCAAATCTGGTTGACGCTGCAGTTTATCACATATTCTCTCTGGTGACTATGGTGACTAAAGGTGGCAATTTTTTGACCCTTACTTAAGAATGAGTTGATGTCGGGTAACCTGTTTTTTTTTCCTCAAATTATTGTTGGAATTAAACACTTAGCTAAAAGGTTAACAAATAATTTCCTCAAATGGGTCATACACGCTGAAAGTAGCACAAAGTCTACTTTTAGTGCATGTAACCTACTAAATAATTTTATTCAAAGGTGCATATTGTTCCACCACATGCGCCTGTTTTGAGATCCAGATTCAGGATATGGTGATGCTATAGTTTTTTAGTGCCTTTAAGGTTCTTGATAGCTTAAATTCAAGCTTTCAGCTATTCCAGTTTGTTTATTTGTGTTGCTGGATTCCAGCTCTTTTCAAACTTCGTGAAGCTTTCCTAATATCGAAGTTGATTTAAGTTTATCTATCGATTGGTAGCCAAAAGATGAAGTTTTTGCTTTAGAACAACAACTATGTGGAATTTTGTTAATTTAAGGATTGAGATGGAATCCTTACTCTGATTTGGTTATCAGTACGCATCATAAATTTACAGGTTAAACTGTTGAGGTTGGTTGTTAAATTAGCAAAACTTCTTATACTGATCATTGCTATCTAATTAATATGAAATTAGGATAGTAATGATGTGGTAGGCTACTTAAAAGTTGAATCTCATTATTGTCATGAGATACACCGTACATGTAATAGCTGCTGATGAAGCACCAATATCCAAAAGGTGTGAGGACGCAGGATCGGTTGAGGGAGAAGGGATTTGAGAGAGATTGACAAATGAAAGAAAACAATACAATTACAAATGAATGAATGTGTTCGGTATTTATACATTGGGAAGGGTTGTGACCCTTGACTCTAACCGACACACCGGTTAGTTAATAACCGACATAACTATATATAAACTTAGGATAAAGTATTAGACTTAGGATAACTTATATATATATATGATAATATACGGAAATCAGGGATTATGTCTAACATTCTCCCCCCTAATTCTTGATTTCCCCAAGGTCTTCAACTCCTATGAGACGTCGCATCTCTATGAACTTTATCCTTGGTAGTGCCTTGGTGAGGATGTCGGCTTTCTGCATCTCTCCACTGATATGATCAACTTGTATCTGCTCGTTCTCTATGCATTCTCTGATAAAGTGATACCTTGTGTTGATATGCTTTGATCTTCCATGAAACACAGGATTCTTCATGAGTTGTATAGCTGACTTGTTGTCTACTTGTAGAGTTCTCTTCTTTGGTCTTTCACCTGTGAGTTCGCTTAGTACTCCTTGTAGCCAAATTGCTTGACATGCTGCTGATGTTGCTGCCATAAACTCTGATTCACATGATGATAAAGCTACTGTGCTTTGCTTCTGACTTGTCCATGTGATAGGTGTATCTCTGAAGTAGAATATTGTTCCTGTTGTTCCTTTTCCATCTTCTTGGTCTCCGAAACTGCTGTCGCTGTAACCAATGATTTCTGCTTCTTTTCCTTTGCTGTATTGAATTCCATAATTCAATGTGCCTTTGATATATCTTATCAAATGTTTAACTGCCTTCATGTGAGTCGTCTTTGGTTTCTCCATGAATCTGCTCACGTATCCAACTGCGTAAGTAATATCTGGTCTGGTATGTGTAAGGTACCTTAAGCTTCCAATTAGCTTTCTGTATTCTGTCTCATTTACTGGTTCACTCTCATCTTCTCTGGTGAGCTTCAGACCTGGTTCCATTGCAGTCTTTGTTGGATTGCAGTCTTCTAGTCTAGCTTCTTTGATAACTTTCTTTGCGTAGGCTGATTGCTTCAGTTGTATTCTTCCTTGTGCTTGGCGTACTTCTATTCCTAGATAGTATGTGAGTGGTCCTAAATCACTCATCTCAAACTTGCCTTGCATTTCCTTCTTGAAGCTTGTTATGTCCTTCACTGAACTTCCTGTCACTATTATGTCATCGACATATACTCCTATAATGATTGTTGACTGTCTTGAAGTTCTCTTGTACACTGCTTGTTCTTGTGGACAACGAATAAATCCTATCTCTTTTAGGATGTTGTTCAGCCTTATGTTCCATGCTCTTGGTGCTTGCTTCAAACCATATAGAGCTTTCTTTAGCTTGTAGACTAGGTTCTCTTTTCCTTTCTTTATGAATCCATCTGGTTGTGATACGTAGACATCTTCCTTTAGTTCACCATGTAAGAATGCTGATTTGACATCCAAATGATGTACTTCCCATCCTTTCTGAGCTGCCAATGCTAGTAGTAGCCTGATTGTTTCCATTCTTGCAACTGGTGCAAATACTTCATTTAGTCTATACCTTCTTGTTGTACATACCCTTTTGCTACTAATCTGGCCTTATGCTTGGTGATCTGTCCACTTGCGTCTCTCTTGACCTTAAATACCCATTTTAGACCTATTGGTTTCTGACTTGATGGAAGTTTAGTCAGTGTCCAAGTGTTATTCTTTTCGATAGAGTCTATCTCGCTTTCCATTGCTTCTATCCATTGTGGGTAATCTGCTACTTCTCTGTAGTTTGCAGGTTCTTCATCGTATGCTAGATAAAGATGTTCAAATTCTTCTGGTCTAAGAGGTTCTGTGGCTGCATAGATGTCATTAAGTGATCTGAGGGCTCGAACTGGTCTGTGTAAGGAGCCTGGTGAGTCTTCTATCTCTTGAGTGCTCGTCTCAACTGCTGGATCACTTGTCGGTGTCTCTTGAACGTAATTGGAGTTCTTGTAGCTGTGATTGGACTGCTGAAGAATTCGTTATCACTTTCTTGATCTTCACTGTCCTCGTCATTATCTTCTTCTTGTACAGCTTCACTTTCTGAATCTCCATGTATCTCAAATCTTGTCCAAGATGGTTCATCTTTACTTCCTTCTTTCAAGTAGTTGTCCCAATCCCATGGTTCATTTTCTATGAATTGGACATCTCTACTGATATGTATCTTTTCTTCTATGGGATCATATAATCTATAGGCTTTGGAACCGCTTTCGTTTCCTAGATGTACCATTTTCTTACTTCTATCTTCTAACTTCTTTAAGAAGGGCGTTGTTACCTTTGCATATGCTGTGCATCCAAATACTCTAATGATGCTTGATATTGGGTGCCTTTCCATTAACTGCTTCGTAGGGTGTCATTCCTGTAGTGCTTTTGTAGGTAACCGATTTTGTATGTAAATCGCCTGTCTTGTTGCTTCTGCCCATAAGTTCTGTGGTACGTTCATAGCCTTTAACATGCTTCTTGTCATACTCATTACTGAACGGTTTTCTTTCTACTACACCATTCTGCTGAGGTGTGTAAGGTGCTGTAAGCTGTCTGAGGATTCCTCTGTCCTCACAATACGTGGTAAGTGCTTTAGAAGTAAATTTCCTCCACGATCCGTTCTTAATTCTTGAGTTTTGACTTGTCTCTGTCTGAGCTTCACTTAGGAATTTCTTGAAATTCTCATAAACGTGATCTTTTGACTTAAGCATGTAGATCCACATATATCTTGAATAATCGTCAACTATAAGGAAGAAATAGTTGTTGCCTGCTAATGATGTGGGTGAAATCGGTCCACATAAATCTGCATGTACGAGCTCTAGAGGTCTCGATGCTCTAAAACTTGCTCGAGAGGGAACGGAAGTCTGCTTTGTTTCCCGTAATACATGCATCACATACTTGAGATGGGTGCTTTATATTTTGGTATTCCATGTGCCATTTTTCTTAAACTTAATTGTCGTAGTGAATCGAAATTCACGTGTCCCATACGTGCATGCCATAACCATGCAGGTAAATCTATTCTGGCTTGTAAACAAATGGACTTGTTATTCTGAGCCGTACCTTGTAGAGTCTATTTTTAGCTCTTGGGACTTTCATCAAAAGGTTGCGTAGGCGTCATAAATCCTTAAATACTCATTCTCCATAAATTACTTTACATCCTGATTCTGTAACCTGACCGAGGCTTAAGATGTTGCTTTTGGAGTGTGGAATGTAGTAGACTTCTGTAACTAGTCTTTTGTTCTCGTTGTTGCATTCCAATAATACTGAGCCTTTACCTTTGATGTTGACACATGATCCATCTCCGAATTTTACACTTCCTGCTATTTTTCATCTAATTCTGTGAAGTAGGAGCGTCTTCCTGTCATTGATTGCTTGCTTCCGTTGTCTAAGTACCATACTTCATTTCCGTTTTCTTCACTTTGATAGCGTTCTGGTATAACTTTCTTTTCTTCAAGAACTATCTTTTTCTCTTCACCAACTGCCATAAGTAATGTTGGATCCTCTTCTTCCATTACTAGGTGAGATTCTTCTCTTGTTTGTTTCGAGGTCTAGGACATCTGGGAGCTATATGTCCTACTTCATTGCAGTTGTAGCATCTTACACTGCTGCCCCTTCTTGGGCTTGTAACTACTGTCGTCATGACGATTCTTAGTGGGATTTCTATCACCTCTGTGATCTTGATGGCCATTTCTGTCAAAGTTCTTCTTCTCATATCTTTGACTCTTATTGAACTTCCTAAAGTTCTGTCTACCTCGATTCTGATTGTAGTTCTTGTTGTTGTTGTTGTTGTTGTAGCTGAAAGGCCTTCTCTCTTGCCTTGTAAATAACAGCTTTTCTTGACTTGCGGGTCCATATTCTTCTCATCTCTTGACTTAAGGCGTTCCTCATACGCTTTGAGTCTTCCAAGCGCTTCATCTAGCGTCATGGTGTCTATGTCTGAATATTGCTCTATGGACGCAATAATCTGTAGGAACCTCTCTGGTACGGAGTCCAGCAATTTTCGCACCAACATTGACTCTTCAATTCTTGTTCCTAGGGTTTTTGACTTTGTACTAATCGCACTTAACCTACCAGCAAACTGGTCTACGGTCTCTGTCTCTCTCATCGATAACATCTCAAACTCTGTGCGTAATGATTGAAGTCTTGCTTTCTGGACTCGGTCAATTCAATAAATCTTGTCTTTAATGCTTCCCAGATCTCTTTTGCTGTAGGATGTGACGCCACCTGCATCACCATATCCTCTGGAATTGCCTGGAAGAGATAGGCAATCGCTGTCCTATCCTTCTTTACATCTACCGTTGACGTGCCTTCTGTGGGTTCCACTACTTCCCAAAGACCATTTGCACTTAATATAGCTTTAACACGAACAGCCCAAATCGTGTAATTTGTAGATGTCAACATCGGTGTTTGGAGGCTGAAAGTGAGAGTCTCCTTTGTGACTGTCTCTATTTCGTGTTGATTCTTTCGTCATTATGGGTTTACTGGGAGTTTTCTGTGGACTCTAGTTCTTTTTCTTCCTATTGTCCCAAATCTAATATGGACTAACCAACACTTCAATGGAACTTTTGCTTGACTACCTTGTCAAACTTTACTATGATAATTTTGAGGGATACTATTTGCTTAACAAAGTTTTGATATTTGTAGGCGCTTTAACAAAGTACCAAGATCTTCGTATAATAACATCGTATACCACTAGTGTTCCTCTAAATAAATTCTAAAGTCAAATCTTATGACTTAAAATCCTCCAACATGATTGACTAGTGTTTTCCATAACACCTTTTCTCAATCT
>JAUTDX010004679.1:0-21645 GCA_030844895.1 Ambrosia x helenae
CTCTACCTCATCCCTTAAGTTTCTCTCTTTTGATTCTTGTTAACATGTTAACCTATAACCAATTTAACGCCCATTAACATGGGAAGGGGGTTGTATATACAATGAATGTTAAACTATCACATCACTGCTCATACGTACCAAGTCATTGACATGTCGACTATTTCTAAAGATAAATATGTACTTAGTCATATTTGAAGAAATAATTGATTTGCAAAATCCTATTTTTAATTAGTGGCCGTTTTGACTCACATCTAAATTGGTTAGATGGTAAGATTAAAGATGAAGAAATAATCCTTATTGACATTTTCAACATCATTGATATCACCCAAATCCTTACAAGTTCTTTGGGCACACTATGTTGAGATGGAGACCACTTTGACACTTATGTGCTAAAAGCAAAAAGAACTTCCAGAAGTCACACTTTTTTTTAACCGAGAATGTTACACTTCCCACTATAACGACACCAAATACATCATTGTCTAGATTTGAACCTACGACCTTCTCTCTAAGAAGCATAAGACTCTACCAAATGCGTTATCCCCACATTTCCATTTAAGGTCACAGTTAACGTGAGAAGTCGGAAGCTATAAAGATCTTGAAATCCGAAAAAACTTTATCCTAATACTTCAAGACAACTTCACACGATACCATTGTACGAAACAAAGTCATGTACACGTTTACTTATCCCCATTTTGGTAAAGATTTCAACTTAAAAGAGTTAACGTTATTCAAAAGGAAAGTATATAACCTCATAAGTGTGATCATCATGACCAAAATTTTCCTATAAAATAACAAAATGATTAACAATCCATGATTAAAATAATAAATTTACACCTGTCACCTTTAGATTTGCACTTTCAGGAGAGAATTAAATCATTAAACACTTTTAGAAACACAACTTCACAAACTTTAATACTACTTAACACCCCTATACTCACCTTGTTTTCATACACCACCATCCCTTTATATTCATTCACTCAACCATGACCACCACCAACACCAACACCACCCCAACCACAACCAAACCACCACCACCATCCACCAAACCACCACCACCTAACCGCCACCCGTACCGCCCAAACCCGAACCTATACCACCGCAACCGCCACCGCCGTAACTATTTTTGCATATGTTGTTCTGGACAATATTATTATTAATCCTTTTACTATTATTAGCCTCTATAGCTGGATGTATTCTCTACCTATTATACCGACCACATCGTCCGACATTCAACATCACATCACTCAAAACCTCGTACTTTAACCTGACAACAAACTCAGATGACGTCACTCACCTCACAACAAACCTAAACCTAACTCTCTCCACCAAAAACCCTAACAAACGTGTCACATTCTTTTATGATCCAATCTCAATAACGTTATTAACTCATGACACCCAAATCGCTAATGGGTCGTTTGCAAATGCGTTTGTTAGTGATCCGAATAATATTACGGTTGTACGTTCGCAACTGAACGGTGCAAATCTGTTACTGGAATCTAGTACAGTGAACCAGATCAGGTCAGATCTGAAGAAGAAAGAGGGAATGCAGTTAAAGATTTATTTAGATACGAAGACCCAAGTGAAGATCGAGTCGATTAAGAGTAAAAAAGTTGGGATACGGATAATATGTGAAGGTATTCATAGCTTGGTTCCAAAGGGTGGTGGTGGGAAGTCCGGTAACTCGACGGCGGCGGTGACGGCGGTGGCGGCGACGGTGACGGAGGCGAAGTGTAATGTGGATCTGAGGATAAAGATATGGAAATGGACGTTTTCGAGTTAGGGGTGGTTGTTTGTTGATTGTTTATTTACAGGGTTTGATATGTTTTTTTTTTTTTTTTGTTAATTTTTTTTTTATGAAGATTTGATGAAATTGAATATTACATGATACAAGGAAACCAAAATGGTGGTTTTCTCTAATTTTTCGTTAATCTATGGTGATGATGATAGTGAAATTATTATTATCATTTTATTATTATTATTATTGTAATTGTTTTTAATTTGGATACTTTTGATTACTTTCTACATTTGATTTAGTGTGGTTCTTGACCCGAGGAGAAATATTCAATATTCATTTCTTTTTCTTTGCTTCAAGCAACACTTTATACTTCTCTAGAAATTTATTTTTGTTTTTATTTTAGGTGATATAAAGAATATGTTATATTAGTGTTTGGGGCCACTACCTACACCAATATCTGACGCCACCCTCTACCCGCATTCTTTCGGTTTCACTCACGGATATTCACAGATCTAATCGCCGTATCCGAGAAGCTCAACGAGTTGACATAAAAGGTTGCTACCATTCGCAAGCAACAAGCGGAGCTACAACTATTAATTGATGCGGTTTGCACGAGTTATGAAAATGCAAATGTTGTTAAAAAATTAGATTAGGATTCAATGTACACTAAAGTAGGAATATTGGTTGTAAATTGTTTTATTTGTTGGATTTTATAGAAGTAGTGAATGTGAGTTGGTTGTGTCCCATATTGGTGGGGAGATGGAAATTGGAAGGCTTTATAAGGAGAAGCTTGAGAGGGAGATTTAAATTGTTAAAGTTACATTATCCTCTAGCTCCTACCCGCGCGCAGAGGGGGGGGGGGGGTTGCAAAAAATGGGTTCGGGCGGGAAAAATTCTTGAATCAACGCGACGCCCGCATCAGCGGACACGAATGCAGCTCTAAACCCCCCGGGTCCGCGCGACACTGATATTAGGCTGATTAATTATATAAGACAGACTATCATATGTGCAGAAATATTACAGAGCCAGTCCAGTTCCGAATTCTTTTCAGGCAAGTGGGATAGTCCGCAGTGCACCATCACTGTTGACCCGGTGTAACCCTGGGAACAGACGGCGAATCTGTTTAAGGGTATTGTGTCAAACACAAGCCCGGTTCTGTTAATCTATTTTATTTCTTTCTGTTTGTTTTGTTTGCAGAATCGTCACAGTCTCCGTTTTACTGTAAGAATTCCAACATTATTTGTGATTTGAATGGTGGTTCGATACATAATTACTTAAATTAAAAACCGGATTGATGCCGCCGCAATGTACATGTGGTCGGGTAAAAAAGCTAGTTCTAATTGGTTATAAATATTTATTTATTGTTATTTTGTTAATTGTAGTTAGGCTTCTCTTCAAATTCTAATTAGTTTTAATACTAGTATCTTCAATATTCAATCAATTAAAATTCCTTCCTCCTCAACCTTAGGCCATAGGGTGTGGGATTGGCAAAGAATCCCTCTGCACCCGACTGGTGGTTGGGGAAAGGGGAAGTGCCCCTAAAGGGGATGAAAGATGGTGAAATGATGTGAAGCTGATGTGGAGGGATGGGGATGAGGATGATCGGCAATCACATCCATCAACCTTATAAGTACCATACAAGTCACAAGATACAACAAATCTTTAGCATATGCTTCAGTTTTATATACACCATTTGATCCTTCGTTTTAGTGCTAAATTTCTAACTTTTTTGTTTCATAAATCAATTTTGATTGCATTAAAAACCAAGCCTTCACAAAACTATTTACAAAGTTACGCACTCAAACTCCAACAATATTGCACATATGTTCTGACTAATTTCTTAACTTTTCAAACTATGTTGGTTTGAAAATAAAGTATAATATGTGCATATTGACTCTGGAAGATATCCTGTCTTGGCAATTGTTCCTGAGGCATGATACAATTATATGAAGCACATGTGGGAGAACTATTTAATAGTAGTTTGAGATCTAAGTAAAATTTATTTGTCGGTGTATGCATACAATAAAGACTAATTCCATTTCTCTTTATTGGTTTATTTGATAAATTAAAAATGTAAGGATATATAACATACCTGCTTTACCTGCTAGCAACATGTTAGTCATCTGACGATACATCTCTACTACATTATAAAGGAGGAGTGATGGCTAAATGTGTCCATATTGACAAACTTAAGATGACATTTGAAAAGTCATATGCTTTAACCCTCAAATGTCATATAAATCTTCCCCAAATTACCCTTAAATGCATTAAGATGCTTGTACCATAATGCATTAAGATGCTTGTACCATGCCTTGTCAATGCATTAAGATGCTTGTACCATGTAACCCAAAGAAATTAATTGAATGAAACTTAGGCTTTCTTCTACTCATAATCATCACCATTAAGTCATCATTAAAATTTAAAACCCAATTGAAAAATAACCTCTAACGATTTCTCATGAGATTCAGCATACACTCTTGGAACTATAGAAATAAATATGATGCCTTTGTAAGTTAGTTCCATAAAAATGGTCCAGATTCTTGAATAATGCACACACACACACAAAGAAAAAGAAGAAGAAGAAGAGAATCTCACAGTAGTTTTTGGTTTTTGGTTTGTGTGTGTGAAAGAAAATCACCGGCTATGGGGTCAAGTTTGGCTGAGTTCAAAACAAGCTAACAACTAAATGCAAAGAGAATAAAGATTGAAATAAGTCATGTCTGCAGCCAAAGTCAACGAAGGTACACAAAACATGGTTGAGGTAGAAATTGTCATTGTAATTTAGAATAACATCCTCTGTTATTTTTAATGTGTTAAATATTCATGTAAATGTGTTGAACATTCTATATTGGTGTTCATTTGCTACACATTTTTAATTGGTGTAAATGTGTTAAACATTCTATATTGGTGTAAATGATATCATTTTATGAATGGGTATATTCCTGTAAAAGAAATAGCTACATGTTGGTTATTGTTAGTTGTTACTATTGATAGAAGATGATGGATACAAGATAACAGATAAAAGAGCTGCTTCTTCAACCTGTTGTAATTTTTAAACATTCTCTATTAGAGGTTTCTCCTATATACGGGTTCTCGATTCTTTACTTCATAATGAATATACAAACTCCAACTTTTACTCCACCATAACGTGTGGGTTACCCACTAGCACCCCTAAATGCAGGAACATGCAATAGAAAATGTTTAGAAAGTACAACTTTCTTAGCAAATAAATTTTATAAATAAATTACGACAAACCCATCGCCCAACGTCCAGGAAAAAACATAAAAACCCGCGGCAACGCGCGGGCTTTCCTACTAGTATAAAATAATAGATGTTCACATAATATGTTGTCTATCTCCTATTATAAACATGCTCAAACGGAAAAAGCTTGAAATTTATTGAAATTAAATTTGTTCTTTTTAAACATAATATGTTGTTCACATAATATATTGTCCATCTCTTATTGTAAACATGCTCAAATGGAAAACTTGATTTTTTTTTTTTAAAAAATTTTGGGATCTTTTTTCCTTTTTAAGTGCTAATTATCACATAATAAGTTATTTTCGACATGTTATTTTCATGTTCTGCAATTAGTTTATGTGTATTTTTGGTAAAGCTCGTTTATTGTTTGTTACATTATATCAAACCTTAGACTAGGGGTTTTTAACTCACCTAATGACTAGAAGGTGGTATTTCATAAATAGAATGCACTGTAACATGTTAAATTGTCATTGTTTGAGAATCACGTTTATTTAAACGTAATTCATAGGTAGGGCAGAAAGTTTGGGGTGTGATGCGTTTGTACCGCCCCTGAATTTGTTTTCCTAGTATATATACAATATACAATCTAATATATATGTGTGTATATATACACACACACGATCTAATCTCGATCGAAAACCATGAAATTTTAACAACAAAAAGAAATATTCAAGAGGGGACCATAAAAATTAATTTAAATATTTACAAATAGAAACTTGTTATAAACTAACAATAAGACCACTAAATTGGATAATTCAAGCCCAAACTAAATAATAATAACTTGGATAACTCAAGCCCAAACTAAATAATTAACTAATCTTTTTCAAGTCCATTTGCCTATTAAATTATAAGGATTCTCATTGATAAAAAAAGGGTAAATTACATAAGGATGATAGGTAGGCGGGCAACACCGCCACCCCTTTTTAAATAAATTATTAAACTTATTTAACTTACCCCAACTATTAGTTTATGCAAATACCGCCACCCCAACTATTAGTTTATGCAAACCTAGTAGAATAATTAAATTAGCGGCATTTGTAAACAACTCAGGCTTAACAACATTTGAACGGTCACCCAACCGCATGTCCTCGAGCACCTCGATCGCTTGCTGAAGCGTCGTCAACTGCCAGCCGATCTCTGAAGTATGACGATCCTTCATAGTCCAAATCTAAAGTCAGAAGTTTGACTGCCTTTGTCATGAAATCTTACAACCAAAATAAGAGAACTCATCCTAGTCTGATGGAAGAAAAAACCCATTTAGGTAGGAAGCCTCATATTTGTTGCCCTTACAACCGATGCGGGACAAATTCCATACCTTGCAATGGTTCTAGTCCATAACCATCGACCTCTTTAAGGGCCAACGTCTTCGTTGGTTAGTGCCACTTTGGTCACGGATGGCTCCATCCACCACTACGAGCCTCGTTGGTCACGGCCAGTTCCCCCAGACCACCACTCCGAACCTGACTTTGATACCAATGATACAACCCAAACAAGAGAACTCATCCTGATAGGAGAAAGAGCCTAGTTGGGTTATAAACCCACATTTGTTATCCATATAACCAATGTGGAATAAGTCTTATACCTTATAATGGTTCACTCCATAACATGAAACGATTCTAAATTAAACATCTTCAACTTTTTAAATTCTTCAATTTTTGTCTTTTAAAAAAAATACTATCTTGTTTGTTTATTATTTTCTACCTTAGTTTTTAGATTATTGATTAATTATTTGAAGTATTAGTTCATTATTTGCTTGCTTAATTGTTAGCTTATTGATTAGAGGATTAGATTAGTTAATTTATTAGTTGATTGTCTCATAGAAAGCTGAATTATTTGAATGTTAGTTTGGAAAATGAAACTTATTGCTAGATTAATTATCATATTGTTTATAGTTCAATTTGGTTTTATCTTTTTATTATGTTACTCTATAGATTTTTTTTTTTTGTATTTGGATAAACAATCAACCCTAAAAATTTCTGACCACCACGAAAAAAAAATCTTAGCCCGCCACTGCGTGGGTTTATGGCTATTGATACGTATTACCATAATTAAGATGGTATCTTATAACTGTTTGAGCTTCTTGAATCCCACATGTCGTGCAGGAGTTGGGGTCACTTCTTTGGTTGCGGAAATAAAAACATAAGGCTGGGGGAGTCATGCCAAAGCTATGGTGGGTACCTGTTTTTCCAAGAGTATTATGCATGCCAAAGCTATGGTGGGTACCTGTTTTTCCAAGAGTATTATGTTATTAACGATAAAGACTTGCCCTTGGTAGCCCAAGGACAAGAAAAGGTTTACAAAGTTTCCCCCAGAGGGAGTTGAGTAAAAATAATAAGTTGCGATAAAAGTAAAGGGTGGGAAGAGTGAAATGAGTCAAATATGATCTTGGAAATCTGGTGTGTTTTTCAATAAGTCATCGACGCGATATATATAACGAGTTCTTCACCCTTCCCTCGTATTGGGTAGATGGTCTCACCCAAAGGGGGTATGCTGCAGGTGCCTTTCCGTCACAAGAGACCTTGAAGTCTTCACCTTTTCCTATTTACGCAAAGACTTAACCTTCAACTCCGATCTTCGTTAATAATCTTGTTTCAACCTCTTGCCTTCATCTTCGTTGGGATTTGACTTACAGGTTGTAGCCACCCTCGACTACCATGTTATTGCTTGGTTCCGAAGTTTGCAAGGAAGGGATCGGTTATCCTTTCCTTTTGATATTCCTTAACCCTTAAATCTTTATCTTTATGGTAACTGAATTACAACATATGAGGGAGAGGCATGGGATATTTTTTGTCAGCTTTGATGATATAATATTTAAAGAGTGTGTTCAAACCCGATTTATTACCAAAGCTAATAATGTATTAAAGTTGTGGATCCACCATTGGCCTCTGCTTGCACCATTTCAGCAGCACCTTGGGGTCTGCACTTATCAAATGAGAAAGGAAATGTTGATATCAACAACAACGTTATTAAGGTATTGTGTTTGATTAGTTTTGAATAAGAGACGTTTAATAAATCAAGATGTAACGTGTGTGTAAGAGCATATGGTTATGCAGCTCAAATAGTTATATTTCTGTTAAAGTTATAGTGTTAGTTACATTTTTCTGTTGTTATATTCATTACATTGAACGATTGAAATACAACATTATCCTGCACATACCTTACTTCCATTAGTTTGGATGACATAACATTACATAACAATTTTAACCCGTGTACACTAAATGACATTCACATGGAGCTCCTCATCCCCTTCAAGTATTCATGGCTAATAAGTGGACAGCAACATAATCTTGGCAATATGCAGCCTACTCCGCTTCATGGTTTCATGCTACTAAATTCTGGCCATCCACATGCCTAATTCTCGTTTTATCTTCCTAAAAAGGTTCATTTTGGGTGCATGTTGGTGTTACTAGAAATGGATTTTAGCTGGTTGTTTGTGACAGTGCGTGAGATAATGTGTATGGTGGTCGAAACCTAATCTGCACCCTTCAACAACCCCCACGTGACGATGAAGAAAAGGCTGTTGCAAACCGCTTAAGGCTAGTAACGTTGGGAGGTTTTTGTCAATTCAAATAACGTAATATGGATATCATAATGGTTCTATGTTAATGCTTCAATTTGCCGAAGATATGATTTATATCGAGATATATTGAATGTCATTTCTAAAACTGTTGATTGTCAAAACTACCATAGGCTATGATATAAATAATTATCAAGAAAACTTACTAGAAACTTATAAAAAATTGATATTTTTTTGTCTTTTCCAAAAGTTTGTTAGTTACATTAATTATTATCCAACCCAACTAAAGAAACTCCCCACTTTATTATAAAACATTAAATTCATAATTTAAAACAAACGACTAATTTATTTGAAACCTTAAAAGCATTTAATTGATTTTCCAAAACAGAAAGTTGATTTTATTAGTATGAGTGCATATATAGATAAGTTTGTTAGATGTTTTCATCATCAAATTACTAAGTGTCAAAGACCATCCCACAACCATATGGAAACCATTATGAAACACATTTGTGTACTTATCTTCGTTTGCCTTATGTGTAGAGGTATACTCTAAATCAATACTAACATTGTTTTAATTTCTCTTGTATTGATCGTTTATGTTCATTGATATAATTTTATAATGTGTATAATCGTATAGATGTTTATGGTCAAGATTTCAACCTCACCATTCGTCAAGAGCAAACAACTGCACCAGGAGAGTGGGGCGTGACACTTGAAAACGCAAGCCCTTGCGTCATACTGAAAGCATACTTAGATTGTAAAGGCTTCCAATCCCATAAAGAAATTGATCCTAAAGTTATCTTAAAACAAGGTGATGTGTGTATCGTCAATGATGGTCAACGGATGAATCCTAGTGATAGCCTTCACTTCATCTATGCTTGGGAAAATCAGTTTCCTTTTAAATTGTTGAATCAGTCTATAGCTTGTTCATGAATAATTCGTCATAATAAATAAGTGAAAAGAGGAAATTGGTTTCAAACCTCAACTGTTATAGAATGTGTTCAGTCGTTGAAACTTTCTCAATGTTATTTTTAGTTTTTTAATCTTCCAAAATAACTACTGAATATTTTTAAATTGTGTTTAAAAGACAAAATAGGGAAAATGAGACACAATAAGAAAATAATTAAGAACATGTGTTCCTAGTAACATACAAAAATAGTTATGTAAGTCAAAATTGTTGGTTTATCCATCACACTTTTCTATTTTTAGCGATTTAAATCCCTATTTTGTTTTTCCAATTATTATAACTATAGTTAGAAAAATAAAAACAAACATAAACCACCTATATCATAATAAACACCTTTGACAACATATCATAATCAAAGTTTTCAAAGGATGATTTGAGAAGCATATATTTTTTTGTTTAGACAAAATACGTTTAGAGATTTTTTTCCCTGTGAAAAATTCAGAAACTTTTTGGTGATGACAAAAGATTAAGCAATTTGTTTTCTCTAATATCATTCTCTAACTGTAGCTACTTGTGTTTAATTATTTGTCTAACAATTTAATTGCGACACATCAAACTTGTAAAGAGAAGATGAGAACAGAGAATTACGAACACCATAGTTTTATTAAACACAAAAGTAAGAATATATGTGATTATTCTTTTATCAATAACAAACCTTTAATTAATATTACTAATTCATATAATTTTTAAACGTGTCATTTTGTTGTATTTATATTCTAACTAGATTATTCCGGGGTTGAAAAATCTAATATGACATATTAATTTTACATATGAAATAGAATGATACGCTTTACAGTTACATACATGAAAGTTTCGGGTAGCAGCTAACCTAAAACAATTAAAATTATATCTCCAATGTTAACGCCTAACCTTAAACAATGTATAACTCTAATATTAATATCTAACCTAAAACAATGTATAACTCCAATGCTAACGCATGTTGAAAATAGAATTCATATTTACTGATTTGAACATAATTAGTGACTTGCCTATACATGATTAATGATTTACCTGAACACTTTGTGTTTTTTTCCTGTTTTGAACAAAACCCAACAAAAAATAGTCGTTTTTTTCCTCCGTTTTTTATATAGCACTATGGTACTCGTTGGAAAGATAATAAAACGCTCGTTAATTTGGTGTATTTTTTTCTTTAAGAAATCTCGTATATAAAATATATCAACGTTTAAAAATTATTGGAGGAAACATAAGAGAGAAAAAACTAATTTTGTTTTTAAATTCTTTTTTTTCCTAAAATATCTCAATGCCACATGGGATGACACATGGCATACCCAAGGAGGAGAATGCATCTTTGAGTGCCATGTCATTAAAATGGTTTTGATTTATTATATGTATAGATAGATGCTATCGTGAACATCAAGATATTAACTATAACAATTGCTAACTAGCCTTATTTACTAGAGTAATATTTTTAAATGTGTGAATTAACTGTATGCATATCTTCAACAATAAGATATCAATTACTAATCATCAGTTCAACACTTGTAGCCCAGTTGGTTGAGGGCTTAAAGTTTCCTATGGAAGGCTTAGGTTCAATTCTCACTAGCTACATTTGGAGGACATTGGTGGTGGAGGGGAAATGAGGGATGACCCGGCCATTGGCTTGGGTTCGAGTCCTGATCCCGACCAGTTTTACCGACTATTTCACTGTCGTGCCTTCGGGCGGGTGAGTGGTCGGGTTTTCCCGGGAATTGGTGGCAATTGGTGGCCCGGGTACCCTAGAGTACCTGATTCGCCAAAAGGGTGTCTGATAGTGCTCGGAAATTGATTCGTTGGCCGTTCAAAAAAAAAAAACTACTAATCATCAACCTTTAATTTTATAAGTTATTATTATTTTTAAAAGTGTCTTTTTTATTGTACTCTTATTTTAATTCTATCTTCATGATATTCTTAATGTTTATTATATACACTACCACCACTTTTGGGAATTAATAAAACTTATAAGTGAGATTTTTCTATGTACGTATTGTAACAAGAATAAGATCCAAGAAAATGAAGTTGTGTAAGACTTATTCCATACTATTGTGTAGCCCCCAACAAGTTTCATCACGAGAATTTGATCATAAAGGAGGCTTGTTCAAAGGGTTTAGTAGAATGGCAGAAAACAACTTCCGTCAAATAAAACATCAACTCTCAAAATGTTGTATGAACTTGAAAATCATGGCAGACACGTGAGCCATAACGCCATTCGCGTAGTCATGTATTGACACAAACAGTGGCGTGGCGGATACAGAAATGTTTTTCAGTAGTACGTTTTTCATTTTTTTCATTTTAGTAGTAACGTTTTCCAAATTTCGTAAAACAACCAATTTTTCCCCTAATTTTCCACTACGCGCGCGAAGATGAGCCGCAACGGACGCGGCTCTTGCTTCTTCAATAGGTCCGCCGCTGAACACAAACACTACTTATTTTAAGATTTTTTTTATCTTTATTTAGATTACCATTTTAAAATTGCAAATTATCAATCTATTAGTTTTTAGAGTTAATAGAATAATACTTACAAAACACTTATGGGTCAAATTGTAAAACCTTATACCACTTTTAAGATTTACATAAAATCTTGGTACAAAAATAAAACATCAACGAGGCGGTTTTCGATAACAAGCTTCCATCAGTATCGAAGGTTTTGTGGAGGAAACGAAAACTTTAAGTTTCCCTTGGGCAATACGCGGCTATCCTAAAAAACTTAATTGCTCGGTAACAAGTAACCGCTGGCAAACACAAATTTTGATAATTTTGTGTGTGGATTTGACATGACAAAGAGTGTTGAATGTGCCTTGGCAACTTTGCCAAGGGTTATATTGAAAAGAAAACGAAACCGCAATCGAAATCTCAATACCCCACACACAGTCTAGCTCGTACATACACCTGATGGCACTTGGCAGGGGTCGTAGGCAGTTGGCAAGCGATGATCATGATGACGAGACAATGGTCGGCTAGAGATTATGATAGCCAAACGATGGTTGGCAAGTGGGTGGAGATAAGATTTGTTATTTTAAATTAATATTAAGAATATTAGTCCTTAAACTATTAATTTTCAGAAAAAAAATGGCGAGCTACGTGATAGTTACATTGAACAATAAATACTAATTGAAAAGGAAAGTGTGTCAACTGAATTTAAATTTAGAACGCGTAGTATATGACTCAATCCTAGATTTTCCTAAATTAATACGACAAGCTTTTATAAATTTTCATGTATAGTTAACATTAAAAGATGTTTTATATGTAAAATATTCGTTAGTGGTGTTCATTAAAGTGAAATTTGAATTAAACTAGCTTGTCAAATATGTTTGGAAAATGGATTTTCCACAAGTTTGGTGGGGCTTTTGATCTCAATGGAGGAACACATTAATTTCAATAACTTTGCCAATTAAATTCAATCCTCACCTAAAAAAATGATTTTCAATAGTAATCTAAATTCCATATTGGAATTAAAAACCAGTTTGATTTGGATTATATTTGATTCATGCAAACAAAATTACAATAAAATAAATATGATATATAAAAGATATGTATTCATTTATTAAAAGTAGCAAACAAATTTATATACTTGGTACAAATTTAAATTATTTTTTTCGAACACCTAGTTAACATTTCTATTACACAGGTTGAATAAATAAAATATTAAATAGTTAGTACTCACTAATGAATGTTTAACAATTATAAAACAATATTTTTAAGATACGATGTGATTGAAAATTTTAAATTAAGAAATAAATTACGAGATGGTGAAACAAAGGTAACAAGAAAAAAAAAGAATATTAGGCTCTTTTAAATAAGAGCTGTACACAATTAGTTATTTAGTCTTTTGTAAGGTATAGATATAAAAAATATAGTATTGGTTTATAGCAAAAGGTTAAAATACAAAAGACTATTAACGTATAAGGGGAAAGATCCGGTACAAATAGCTTTTTTGGTAAGAACTGTGAGAATCAAAGGAGGGTATTTTTTTTTAATTTTTTTTTTTATTTTTTTTTTCCCCATATTGTTAAACATGTATTATACTATTGAAAACTAAAAAAAAAAAAAAAAATTGGTGTAGAGTAATTACGTGTAGAGTAATTACATAATTACTCTAGTGTAAACTAATGTATTTACCTTAATGACGTAATTACACTAAAAAATTTTTTTTTTTTTTTTTTTTTTGTATTATTCATCTAGAAACAATGTTTAAGCACATGGGAAAAAAAATTCTAAAAAAAAAATAATTTTTTTTACCCCCTTTGATTCTCACAGTTCTTACAAAAAAACTATATGTATTTGATCTTTACTCTAACGTATAAAGTGTAAAAATTAGTTTACATGCGTAATTTTAATTTTTTTAACATGCATAATTTGTATTTGTTATTTTCTTCATGAATATTTTTAATGCCTAGTGTTTCCTCTGAATTTAAAAACACCCAAATCCTAAAAAAAAAAAAAAAAAAGCCAAAATTACAAATCAGCCAGGCGAGACCAAGCAAGCAGTTAATCCAATTCCAAAACCAATACCCCGTCCCACACGGTAGCTTGGTGAACAAGTGTAACAACAAATCACAATCCTCCCTTTCATCTCCATCTTCTCTACAAATCCATCCATGTAAATAATAATATTATTATTAATAATAATAATCCATCAACCAAAATGCCAAGATGAAACACCTACTCCGTCGCCTCCACATCGGCGGCAGTAACTTCACCGACCACACCAACCGCTTATCCACCGACACCGACACACCACCACCACAACAACCACCATCAACCACCTCACAATTCCTCTCCTCGTCCTCTCCGTCATCCTTACCCTCATCAATCGCTTTATCTCCCGTTGATAATAATAATAATATTAATAATAATATTAACAACAGCAATTCTAACGATTTGGATTTTAATTTCCTCGAAGAGGAGTTCCAGATGCAGCTTGCGCTTGCGATTAGTGTCTCGTCTGGATCCGGTGAGGCGCGTGTACCTGACGCGGAGACGGCGCAGATTAAGGCGGCGAAACAGAGGAGTTTGGGTTGTTCTCCGTCTGAATCGCTTGTTGAGTTTCTCTCGCTTCGGTATTGGGTATAATTTTATGTTTCCTTTAGGTTTTGGTTTATTTCTTGTGTTTTGAGATCAGTTGATTTAGTTTGTTCTAGGTTTGACCTAATTGAGTGTGAAGTGTTAAGTATTAGTAGTAAGATTGATATGTTAAGTGTTTATTGAGTTTATTTTAATGTTAAGATTGGTGTTGTGTTAATAAGTTTACTTAATTTGGTACAAAACTTTTGGAAGATTAGTTGTTTAGATTGGAATGCTAAAACTAGTAGGGGAGGGTTATTATAGTAAGAATGTTGGGTTTTAAGGATTTTGGATGTGAATTTTTGATGAGAATTGATGGATTGGATTACTGTATTTGGTATGGGAATTGGGAATTGGGAAGAGTAATGATATTTTGAACCTGACCCAAAATATAGGAAACTGATCGGATTAAGATTGCTAAGCAGCTTGGTTTTAAAAAGCATCCCTTAACCAAAATATAGGTATAATTGTATAAATAAGGTTTATTAGTTTTATATATGATTTAATGTATAAATCACTTGAATGTACAACCTTTTTAGCTACATGTATAACACTTTGAAGCACAGAACACCCCCTGTACAAGAAGCGCACACCTCAGTGAGATCTTGTTACAAAAAAGCTCGCTTTTTCTGTGTTTCATACTTTCATGTACACAGCTCTCCTTATGTCACACAAGGCGCACTCTCTTTGCACCTTAGCTCGCCTCTTGGGCGTGCTTTTTAAAAACCAAGCTACACAGAGAAGCTTAGGATGTTTTCTTTCGGATTCGCTGTTGAATTTCTCTCGCTTTGGTATTGGTTATAACGTTCTGATTTCTAGGTTTTAGTTGCTGGTTGTGGTTTAAGATTAGTAATTGCATTTTATTGAATTTTGTAGGTGACTAAATGATTGTGAAGTAAAGTACTAAGATTATTTTGTTAAATGTTTATTGAGTTTATGTTCAGTTTGGCGTTGTTTAATGAAGTTTCCTAAATTGGATGTGGCTTTTGTTTTCTTTATTTGGGCTGAGAAACTTAGATTGGGAATGGAATAAAACTTTTGGAAGATTAATCTTTTAAAATGGAATTCTAAAACTAGCTTGGCATTGTATCGTAATCTTGCTTCACTAGATTACCTATTTCCTTCTATGTTTGACCTAAATGATTGTGAAGTTAAATATTACTAAGATTAATGTGCTAAATTGGATGTGGCTTTTGGTTTCTTTATTTTGGCCGAGAAACTTAGATTGGAAATGGAAAAAAACTTTTGGAAGATTGATCCTTTAGTATGGATTCCTAAAACTAGTTGGGTAGGGTTATTATAGTATGAATGTTAGGCACAAATACTTTTAACATTTTAAGTTTTATGGATTTTGGATGTGAACTTTGATGGGAAAGTGATGGATGGGTTTACTTTATATAGTATTTTCTCTTGCTTCAGTATTTGGTAAAACGTTTTATTTATAGTTTTTAGTTGTTTATAGGTTTGACCTGAATGATTGTGAAATTAAGTGTTACTAAGATTAGTTAATGTGTTAACTATGTATTGAGTTTATGATGTTAAGCTTGGAGTTGTGTTATGAAGTTTCTTAAATTGGATGTGGCTTTTATTTTCTTTGTTTGGCGCAAAACTGTTGGAAGACTGATAATTTAGGAATTAGGACGGGATTGAGGGATTCTAAAACTAGAAGGGTAGGATTATTATAGTAAGTATGTTTGGCATAATTTAGCAACATTTTAAGTTTTAAGGATTTGGATGTGAACATGAGAAAATGATGTGTGATGGATGGGTTTTACTGTATTTGGTATGAGGAGAGTTATGATGTTTGTGGACTGTGATGTTGGAACTTTGAATTAATGATGGTTTTTGGTATGTGCAGAGTAATAATGTTTGTGAACTATGATGAAAAAGTGATGGATGGGTTTTATGATGTATATGGGATTGCTTCTAATTCAGTGACACAAGGGAAGATGCCCTCATTGGTGGATCTTCAAGCCAGGACTGTTTATGATGATGTTGATTATGAAGTAATTTTAGTGGACAGAAGAATTGATAAAGAACTACAGCTTCTTGAGGAAAGAGTTTCAAATATTTCATTGGAATGCCAAGCTTCGGGGATGAGCCATATTATTAGTAGGTTGATCCAGAGAGTTGCTGATATTGTTGTTGGGCAAATGGGTGGTCCTGTTAGTGATGCAGATGAAATGTTGAGAAGATGGACTGCTAGAAGTTACGAATTGAGGAACACTCTGAAAACCATTGTACTTCCCCTTGGTTCTATTGATTGTGGCTTTCTCGTCACAGGGCCTTACTCTTTAAGGTTAGCGTCTTCATCTCTTTTTGATATATTATTTTAATAGTTGGTTATGTATGATTATGTGTATCTCTCATATCTGTTATTATGTATGCTGTTAATTTGATGCATGCTTATCATATGCAATTAGGTCTTTAGTGCCTCTGTCATCCAAGTATCCAACTTATCTGTTTTCCTTTTCTTCTGTTGAAGTTCTTTGGGTTATGTAGTTCACATAAATAAACTCTTTCCTAGTGCAATTTATAACGTGGTTCCCTTTGCCTTTATCATTGGCATCCTGGCGCATGCTATTCATATTTGCGCTTCAAAGTATGTGCATGAATTTGTTAGCTGCTCAGGTAGCTGTTAGCTTATGATTGTAGTATTTGTTAAGAGTTCTGGTTTGTATAATAAGTAAAATGTTTTTTTTTATGCTTTTATATTATATATCTGCCCATTCCGTTTCATGTGTATGTACCATGGTGCCTTAAATTAAAAATGCCTGATAGTGGAAAAGTATAGTTTATGTGGCAGTGGCACCTGGATTGCTTCTAGTGTATTCAGACAAAGCTCTGTAACTGATTTTATAACATCAAGCCACTGTCAAGTTCAAGCCATATTTCTTGATTAGTTGATTATGTATTAGTTATCATATACAATTATTTTAAATCTAGTCTTCAAGATCTTATTCTGGAAATCTGTAAAATAAGAAGCCATTGCAACATATGAGTCTACACATTGTTCAGTAACTTCAGTCAAAGCGACGTTACTATTAGTCATGACTCATGCGTGTAAAAGTACCTTCAAATGATGACAAAATGCTTGTAATCTTATGGAACAATATTGCTATAAATATATTGTGATGATTACATTTGACAAAGGGTGATAATGTACAAACTTTTTACAACGGGGATGTTTAATCAATATGTGGACATCCCAGAATGAACGCTGGTGAGTTATTTGGTCAAAGAGAGTGCTTTTGGCATATATGTAATTAGCAACGTATCTGATGTGCAGTAGACAAAACTCAATGTGAGTTGTGCTAAAAAAAAACTGTAATATGATGCCAGGTACTTGCTGATAAGATCAACCTTGCATGTAGTCTGGTCAAAGGGAGCTACTATACTGGCACTGATGATGGAGCTGTTAACTTCATTAAGATTGATAATGGGAGGTACGCTTTTCCATCTATTTTCTCTAAATCAAGTGCAAATTTTGTTGTACATGAGAAAAAAATAGGAAGTATGCATTTATATACTCATATGTGCATGTACATGCAAACATGTCTGGTCTTTTAAATCTATAGGGAAACTTGTTTATGCATTTGTAGCATTTGTCTCTTTTGCATCTAGTGTTGGGAACAGGTGTGTGGTGTTATATGCACATGTGTACTAATGGTCTATTTTCTTGTTTGATTGATGCAGCGAATACATTATTGATCTAATGGGCGCTCCAGGAAACCCTAATCCCTGTTGAGGTGCCATGTTGTAATCTTCAAAGTATTGATTTAGATATCAGGAGTGAAGCAGGAGTTGCTAATTTTGGGTATACATTGCCACTACTTGATATAAGCAGTGATCCCTTGATAGTTACATCTGAGCTTGATAGGTTGACCAAAGTTGGCTCTACAGATTTGGCAGTAGCTTCTGTTATAAGCTCACAGTTGGGCAGTAAAGGTGGAAATGCTCTGGAGAGAAATCAAACCGAGAGGTTTGAGAATGATTTTGGCAAATTGCTCCCGGCTCTCGTTAGGCCACATGAAGGCCTGACAGATGGCGGTATTGGTGGAAGATCATCACCTGCACAGAAGTCGCAGCTTAATGACGTATCTAAGTGTGTCATAAATGCTGCAAAAAAATCCAGATTTTGCTCAGAAACTTCATGCAGTGTTGTCGAAAAGCAGTGGAACATCTTCTGATTCACTTATAAATGTAAATAGCAAGGAAGTGGGAGAAACAGAAGGGCGTGAAATAGTTCACTTATTAGATGTTGATATGTTGACTTTTGGTGGTCAACATGGTTCATCATTAGGCATGTCTAGCAACGAGCCGAATCTTATATCTTTTACTGAAGCTGAAATCAGCAATGTTAATGACAATTTGCAGCTTGTAGTTAGTGGAGTACCTAAAAAATAATTTTGGATACACTTTGCCTTCTCAATCTATTAGCAAAGATGTCATGGATGATTATGCAGTTGGTAAAGATTTGCTGATTTTGTATAATGGTTTCAAGCATATTAAACATGGACCAAATTTCATTAATATCATGTGTTCTCTGCAGTAAAACCTATGGAAATCCAATATGGAGATGGTGTTGCTGGTGGTGGACCGTGCTTGATAAACGAGGCAAGAGCAGATGATATTAAAAAAAGCAAAAATGTAGATCCTTCTAGCAGCAATCAAAGGGAAGGAATTAGCCTTGATGAGGTTGAGTGGGAAATCCCATGGGAAGCTCTTCAGATTGGAGCACGCATTGGTATTGGTAAGAATATACTTTTTTATTTGTGTTTCATTTTTTGCAATATATTTGTTATTGTTTTTCTCACAATAGTTTCGTTTTATTCTTTTCTTCTAGGTTCTTATGGTGAGGTTTATCGTTCAGAATGGAATGGAACTGTAAGATACATCCCAATCTTTTAATTTTTTTTACTGGTTTTCAATAATAGTGAATTTCGTCTTAAGTTTCAATGTTTGAAATATTTTTGAATACGGTGTTGCTGGAAGATGTTTTACCTTAGTTGTCTGATTAATCACCATGTTCAAATTAACTTAATCTAGTGATCGATGCTTGTTTACAGGAGGTCGCAGTGAAGAAGTTTATGAACCAAGATATCTCAGGGGATGCACTGACTCAATTTAAAGGTGAAGTAAGTGCCTGATGTTCTTTCCTTGTCTTTTAGTTGTCACAGTCTGTTTTTTTTTCTATACAAGAATTTTATGCAGCATATGGTGCATTGTTTTGTAGATCGAGATCATGCTGAGATTGAGACATCCTAATGTTGTTCTTTTCATGGGAGCAGTTACCCGTCCTCCAAATCTTTCCATACTCACAGAATTTCTACCAAGGTTGAGTTACTGTTTCAACTTTTATCCGCTTGTGGTTTTATATTTATTAATTTTGGTGTAGTAGTATGATTTTCACTTGTCAGTAATTGCTACTGGTCAACTTTCTAGATCTTACTTCAGTATATAGGTCAATTATGTGTGTGTTTGAATCTCAAGTTTTTTA
Organism: Ambrosia x helenae; assembly: GCA_030844895.1. NCBI lineage: Eukaryota > Viridiplantae > Streptophyta > Magnoliopsida > Asterales > Asteraceae > Ambrosia > Ambrosia x helenae. Next base: position 20,042 of record JAUTDX010004679.1, read on the forward strand.
ATGCATTGGCGGAATATTCATCAGTGGTCACATTTGTCATGTTATCTTAGTTATCTATCTGTTTTTATGCAGGGGTAGTCTGTTTAAATTGTTGCATCGCTCTAATGTTCAACTTGATGAAAGGAGGCGAATGCGCATGGCTCTTGATGTGGTAGAATTTTTATTCAGTATTATGCTTAGACTTTTATCTTTTTGTTAATTTTGTAGTAATTATATGAAATGCTTGCAGGCCAAAGGAATGAACTATCTGCACGCTAGCAATCCAATTATTGTGCACCGGGATTTGAAGACACCAAATCTTCTTGTTGATAAAAACTGGGTTGTTAAGGTTAATTCTTTTTTGAGTTTTTCCTGTGTAATGTTTAACTTGTTACTGTTGTACCAACTTCACAACAATTTTTATTGCCTTTTTACACGCAGGTATGTGATTTTGGGATGTCAAGAATGAAACACCATACCTTTCTGTCTTCAAAATCAACAGCTGGAACTGTAAGTTTTCTCTAAGGTTCATCAAATTAAGACCATAGCCAGCCCCCAAATAGAAAATTTAATAAGTAAAAAATTAACCAGAATTAGTTCTCTCGAAGAAAGTACTGATAGCATACCATTTTATTGCAGCCTGAATGGATGGCACCTGAAGTTTTGAGGATCGAACCGTCCAATGAGAAGTAAGATCCATCAGTTTAATATTTTTCAGTTTTTCATAGACACAAACCTTGTGGTGACAGAATTGAATTATTAACTTAAGAATAGGTTGATTCTAAAATCGGTTTATGGTTTAACTTTAACAGGAAGGAAGTCGCCCATCGTCTACTTTGATGCATATAACATCTGAATTTTAGTATTCATAAATATTTAATTTTTTTATGTTCTACTTATTGTAATCAATCATACTTGACAAGCTAGTTACATATAAGAAAGAACCTTTTTTTTTCTGCAAAGTCTTTTCAGTTAATACTTCATTTCTACCCATACAAAAATTATCCATTCACCCAATCTGTTGCTGAAAAATGTTTGGGTCGGTGTGCAGGTGTGATGTATATAGCTTTGGTGTAATTTTATGGGAGTTAGCAACTTTGCGCATACCTTGGACAGAGATGAATCAATGCAGGTTGTTGGTGCTGTTGGTTTTCAGTTCAAGACACCTTGACATTCCAGAACCGTTGATCCTGCGGCTGCACAAATAATTCTTGATTGTTGGCACCTGTACGTCAGTTCTCCCACCAATCTTTTTGTCTTCTAAATTACTTTCAACTGCAAGATAGTTGCTGACATTGAACATTTGTTGTTTGCGTAGGGAACCAATCCGACCATCATTCAAAGAGATCATTTCCCGGCTTAAAAGCCTCAGGCGTCTATCAACCGACAGAACAAAAACCAAACAAGTTAATAACACAATTCTTGTATGTCTATACATTGGGGGCTCAAAAGGAGAGCAATGAATGTTGTAGATTGAAAAAAAAAAAGAAAAAAAAAAAAGAAAAAAATGAAAGAAAAAGAAAAAAAGAGGCAAAAGGTGTGGTTTTGGGAAGTGTAGGTTTGGCTCAATTAAACGACAAGCACAGCCAAACCACAAACCTCGACTCGATTGTTGTGGCAAGTGC
>JAUTDX010000479.1:0-32264 GCA_030844895.1 Ambrosia x helenae
CCAAACTACTATCCTAACACCCAAAATAGTTACTTGTGTACACTAATGTGGCACTACTAATAAGAGAACAGATTCAGCAAAATAGCATATTAAAAGCTAAAACTAAACTATAAACCAACCAATTAGAACTAATGTAGCTGATTAATGGGGATAAATGGTTGTTCGTGTGCCAAATTAAAGAATGAATGACAATAAATGGTGATGGGTTTGTAATAAAGATTTGAAAGAACATACCTGAGAGGATTCAAGATGTACGGCCAGAAATTGTGTAGGTTTACGCTTGTCTTTATCAAGTAAGTTTATTATTTATTGTCTTAGTTTAGCTATTGCCTTGGGTTAGGCCATGTGGGCCAATGCATTAATGGACCCTATATATTGTTTTGTTTACATCACAATTAGGGTTAGACATTCAGAAGCTTCTCATTTGTAATTCTCTAGCCACCACCTTGCAACAGACATCCTAGAGACTGTGTGCAAGGTGAAGCAGAAATAATACCTGTGTTCATTGATTTTATCTTTTGTTCTTCACCATTTAATCGATTTTCCGCATCCTTTAAGTGGTTTGAGTGATATCTTGGATTATTCGGGACTTAGAATTCGATCAGAGCCTAGGATAGGACGTCTTTCGAAGGCTCGATTGTGGTATCATTCGAAGAGTAAAAAGAAGATGTTTTGCTGCTTGTCTTCGTGGTTAATTAGATTCGGTTTTAATTTTATTATTTTTCTAATTGGTTTGGTGTTTAAGAATTTTTTTAGCAGATTTATTTATGTTGAAGTTCTTGACGACGTCATCCAGAAAACACGATGAACAATCAAAATTATTTAATATTAAATTCGTTTGGTTTGATCTTGTTTATGGGAAGTCTAATTTGTTTTTGGCAGGAATTTAGGAAAGAGATTTGGAAAATTTTTGAATTTGAAAATGTAAAAGTGTAATTGCATTTTCGTGTATGTCCCAGATAGTGATCGGTACGGTATGTCGCAGGCATGAGTATGGGTTGTTTGTTTAGTCGTTATGGTCAAATGAAAAGATAGGAAGATTCATTCGTACCATGAATGGTCGATTGAACCCCTTCGTGCCTACGAACGGTCGAATGGAATTTCTTATATATATGGGATAGGTTAGTTGGTAGTTAGAACTCTGATCATTTTTGTGCTTATCCCCAATTTTGAGAGACTCTCTGTTTTAGGTCTAGGTCTGATCTAATACACGAGTATGTTATGGGAATTGCTCGATGTTTCGTATTCTGTTTTCATCTCATTCTTAACTGATTTTATCTTGTTCGGTTTGCACAACGCAAAGGGATTCCGCACCCTACGGTTGATATTCGTGAGATCTCGGTTCGTATAAACGATCCTACAGTTCGGTCCAGAATTCATTTCAAAACCAACCAAAAAGGGACATTCAACACCCTCAATCCATAAGACGTCATTGACTCATTGTAATTCTGGTATGACATTTTTTTTGCACTCATGTCCATTTGTTACCAGAAAAAAAGGAAAAAAAAGCAAGTTATCTCATGGACTCCACTTGTTAGGAGGGAAGTCTCGACATGACATTAAAGTACACATGAAAAAACAGGTGGGTGGGTCAGGCCAAGTTAACAAGTTCGGACAGTCGTTTAGAAAATGGTAATTTGGTTCGGGGGAGAATGGGTTTTAACAAAAAAAATAGTTGTGTTAAAATAGGTCATTTTTAGAAAAATGGTCCAAACATGTCAATAATAGTTTGTAACCCTTCAGCAGCAACAGCCACCACTAGCTGTAGCAGCAACTGCAATACCACTGCCGCCACCACTGGCGCAATGTCACCACCAGCTGCCCACTGAGATAAAACCATCAAACTTCAAAGGATTATGAGCAGTTAAAAACACAAATGGATCCAATAGTAGCCACTCCACACAAAGTCAAACAATAAAAGACAATACCAATCGAAGAAGAACCTATACCCAAATTTGATACTACGAGAACCTATATATAATAAGACAACTACAACTAGAAACTATATATAATAAGACAGCAGGCATCAATCTTTGGTTATTTATATATCTGTTCAGTAGACTTTTTTACTTTTTTTAGAACAGCGAACTCACAATCTCTAATCCTACTCCTAAATCTATACATTTGTCCACCATTGGACTGTAAACATCAGAAGGAACACATATGTACACACCTTAAGAGGCATGAGGATATACGTGTAATGATTTATTAGAGAAACAACTATTAGAGAAAAAAAAGATTTTAGAATTTACAGCCAAAAAACACAATGGAAGACATGATTTTTAGCTCCTGAATACATCTCCTACGAGCAATAGCTTGAATAGATATGCGCCGACAAAAGCAAACAAACTTTGAATTATGAACAAAAATACAAAAAGAAAAAAGAAAAATGAACACAACAGAAAAATCATTCCAAAAACATGTAAACATAATTATATACACGTTTTGTCACATTACATAACGCTTGAATATTGGAACAGAATCAGAAATACATATACCACAAAGTGTTGGCCCAGAAACAAATGATGTTGCAGCGGAATATTACTAAACACAATATGATATACGAATAATAGACTGATACTATGAAATTGAATGATTAATGTTTGATACAAATGATACAAGAACAAAGAAAATCTGAAAGTTTTCGATGAGAGGATTGTTTTGAGTGAGACAATCTTGATAAACCGTTAAATTGTGTCTTGTTCCTTGTTTATATATGTTTCGAATAGATGTGAAGTTTCAGAAACCGTTGCGTCTGTTATCTGATCCGTTGTGACTGATCTTCACACCTGTTGACTTTCTGTTTTGGCGCCATTTTAAACGGTCATCAACTGCAGGGGCATTTTGGTCCATTTGCTGCTTCAAGGCTTGAATCATCTTCGAATTGTTTCTGTTTGATCTGATAATATGCAGTCCAGTTTCAGCAGCTTTGAATCATTGTTCCTTTCTTTGTTTAGATGCCGAGTGGTCTTGATCCTTGAGTGCTTTCAATGTGTCTTGACCCATTTGCTTTGTCTTAAGTATTATACTACTAACTAATCTATTATTATGTTCTACATATTACATATATCATACACAAGTATTCTTAATTACAACACAATCAAATATAAATAAAACTAAGTTATATTTACAAATCAACACTCGCCCCTAAATATAACTAGGGGCTCATGGGACTTGTAGGTAATGTTTCAATGGCTTCTTTGAGGGGCTTTTTCGGCTTGAGTAAAGTCTACGTTCTTGCGCTTCATGTATCGTTTTGCAGCCCTCCAATCACCTCCCATGTATAGTGCATAATCCTCTTCATTTGGTCTTATTTCTTTGTATGATGAAGATGCTTCCATAGACATGTTTGGTGTCGTATTAACCCTTCTAATTTGATCATTTTCGTGCCTTTCATTTATCAATTTTGCGGCTGTGTTTCGGGCATTTTTGTGGACTTGGTATTGCCAATCTAGTACATCAAGGTATTGTGCATACAAGATTCGCATCATATCCTTGTCCTCATAATCAAATCCTAATTCCTTTGCGATCACAACCCATATATTGTACATAGAAACTCGTTTGTGACCACCTTCCTTTTGAACCATTATGTATAGATCATATAATTCAACATACTTTCCGTTTTCAAACCTAGGAGGGATTGGTCTATTGGTTTATTCCCAAGAATTCTTTTAGAAACCAAGAAACCATTTGTATGAATGGTCCTTTAAGGATGTTTCTATGTGCCCAAGGGAATTCCATATCATGTATGATGTCCAACAACTCAATGCACTTTTCAAGTGAGTCAATGTTGATACTATTAATCACATCATCGACTTGTTTCATGTTATGTTCGGCTTCGGCAGAAATTGATTCAAAATAACCATTTAGATAGTCATCTTTCATCTTATTATGCTCCGCTTCACCGTTTTCTAACATGGCCGACAATTCTTCCTTAGACTCACTATTATTTTCTATGAACCGGAATTGCATGCTTTTGTTTTTGAACATATTCTCAACAATACAAAAGTTTCCTTCAACCTTGACCACAAATCCTTGTAGTATTAGTTGAGGGAGACTTAGTATGTTATCATCTAAATCGGTTGAATAGAATACATTTGGTATGATCAAATGTTGATCTTCAACCGAAATACTAAACTATTCCAATCCCTCTAATGAATATAAATTCCTTTTTAATCCTACTCTCAACCCCAAAAGATCTCTTTAGTTTGAGAAAGAAATCTAGATTACCCGCTATATGATTTTGGAGATTAGGACTAACATACCACATATCCTTCCATAGCCCAATATCCGAACCCTTGAGAATATGATCTTCTTCACAACCGAACGTTTTTTCTGGATAGTATGATATCCCGGTGTTTATGGCATCTCTAATCAATTGTGCACCCTCGTCTCTTTCTTTGATGTCACAAACTCCAATAAGATGGCCCGGTTGTTTGCAATAGTAGCACTTTCTTGTTTCAATTCCTCTTCGTCTTAGTGCAGCCTTTCTTTCTTTCTTTCGTCTGAAATTTGCCATATATTGAGGCCTTGATCCCATATAAGAAATCCCGGATGTTTCAGACATGATTGTTATGAATTCTTAAGTGTTTTTCTGACTAAGAGTATATGACCGAAGGGAACAAACTTACTGATATGATATCAGTGAAATGGAAACAATAAACAGAAAGTATTATCGAACAGAAGATTGGGCAGTCTTTTAAACAGAAAGTATTAAACCAAAAGAAATTTCCGAAAATAAACAGATTTTGATTTCCTGATTTTGACTATGATATGATAGACAAATGAACCTTACTGAATGACTCGTGTGTACAGATACGAATGAACAGAAATGTCTGATACTTATGTGTGTACCGATACGAATGAATATGATTATTAAACCAACAGAATTCTTTGAATCAGAAGTGTATAAACGACTGGACACGAGTGCGATTTAACAGTGGACACAGATTTTGAAATCTTGAATGTTTAAAAGAAACAAACGAACAACCTTGCTCTGATACCAGTTTTGTTGGCCCAGAAACAAATGATGTTGCAGCGGAATATTACTAAACACAATATGATATACGAATAATAGACTGATACTATGAAATTGAATGATTAATGTTTGATACAAATGATACAAGAACAAAGAAAATCTGAAAGTTTTCGATGAGAGGATTGTTTTGAGTGAGACAATCTTGATAACCGTAAATTGTGTCTTGTTCCTTGTTTATATATGTTTCGAATAGATGTGAAGTTTCAGAAAACCGTTGCGTCTGTTATCTGATCCGTTGTGACTGATCTTCACACCTGTTGACTTTCTGTTTTGGCGCCATTTTAAACGGTCATCAACTGCAGGGGCATTTTGGTCCATTTGCTGCTTCAAGGCTTGAATCATCTTCGAATTGTTTCTGTTTGATCTGATAATATGCAGTCCAGTTTCAGCAGCTTTGAATCATTGTTCCTTTCTTTGTTTAGATGCCGAGTGGTCTTGATCCTTGAGTGCTTTCAATGTGTCTTGACCCATTTGCTTTGTCTTAAGTATTATACTACTAACTAATCTATTATTATGTTCTACATATTACATATATCATACACAAGTATTCTTAATTACAACACAATCAAATATAAATAAAAACTAAGTTATATTTACAAATCAACAAAAAGAACAACGAAGGAAATGCTGGTGACTATTTGCCAGGCATGAGGCTAAGAACAGTCCGATTTTCGTTTAAAGGATCCAACATCCCAATCTGCTTCCATGGATGATGACAAAAGACTCATCAATACAACCACAACGTCTCCCATGCTTGGCCTTAGTCGAGGATCCTCATGTGTTGCAAGCTTTTGCAAGTTGAGCCATCTGCAACAGTAGTGACCATAAGAGTAACTTTTGGAAGTGAAGGATGTAAAGTAAAAATTTGAGTGAGTCAACTAAAAAACATAATCATTTTATATATATGCTCTTCATGAATGATTTACCTTATGCACTGAATCCAGAGGGTAGTTATCTCCTAGCCTGGGGTCAATCATTTTCACCAGGTCATCTTTTGGATCTGCCTGACTAAGAACTTCATAAAACTGTAAATTACCAAAACTGGACTTTGTAGTTGCTATGTAGTTGAAAAATAATCCACTAAAACGGTATGTGTTCATTTAAAACGCACCAAGGATTTAAGGCTCATCGGTTCAACATCAGAGTCGTTTTCTCTTATTATAGCTTGCTTAGCTGAGATAAGCTCATAAAGTACAACGCCGAATGCATGCACATCTACCTTAGGTGAAACATCCCCATATTGTACATACCTGCATCCAATAATTAGAGAACACTTGTTCAATGACCCCAATCTCCCCACTACACTGACCAACAATGGGTCACGGGTTGGAACGAGCTGGGTTGACCCCCAACCCACATTTTTGGTCATCCTTCAGACTTTTTTTGAACGAATAATGTGTTGTAACGTTGTTGAGTTTGACACATTCTTTCTTTAGTTTAATATAACATTACCAGCTTGAGATAGAACGTTACCTAAATTGACCCATTCATATTAGACTAGCTATGTAATTCTCGTATCTAGAAGGTATTCAAGTGTAATATCATTCTACCTGTACATTGAGGCCCCGTGTAACCCTATTAAAACAAACAATCAATGTACAATTAAAAAGTCTGGTTTTCTTGGTATCATAGCCAAGTTTCATTAAACCCTAGTTACCACCAAAGGTCGCGTCTCACTTAAAGATATGCGGACAACACAATCTATATACGATTACAATTCCTTGTTTATCTATTCATAAGCAGACGAGTTAAATTTGTTATCAATATTAGCATCAGGGCCATATTTTGTAAAAAACGGACATTCTATATGACTAAATCTACTAACAGAAGAAGATTTACTCTGGTGGCATATATCCAAATGTACCCGCCAGACATGATTTACTTCCAACTGCAGTCAGCCTTGTCAAACCGAAATCTGCAACCTAAATAGTAAACACTTGGCACCTTTTAAATCAGAACCACCATAAGATAGGACCATAACGGCTTTATATATTAACAAAATAAATAATTATGTTATTGTATGCAAACCTTCCCATGCAAGTTCTTGTCAATTAGTATATTTTCTGATTTAATATCACAATGTACATGTCCTACTGGGATGGTATGTTCATGAATATACTCAATACCCCTTGCTGAATCAAGGGCAATTTGGACGCGGGCAGGCCATGGCAGTGGCTCCCTTTCTGGAATAGAAAGTTAAAAAGAACATAAATTGTCTTTGTTTGAGTTCATTCAGTATTAGAAATGAGTTTTTGTTTTTAGATTTAATTGGTTTAACCTGATCCATGTAAATGTTGACTTAAGTTTCCATTTTCAATGTACTCATAGACCAAGAAAAGTGAACCCTCGACACAGTATCCCATTAAACGCACCTGCATATCGTCGAAGTGTAAGATATCATATATCATCTTGAAGACATTAGACGTGGCAATGATCAACACTTTTACCAAGAAATTAGTTGATCAGGGTAATATTTATCTCTTAACTAAACTGTCAAGGGAATATAGATGTTCAAAACTTGGTTAAACATGTAACGGATCAAACATGACCCAAATCATTTAAAAACAACAATTTGAAAAATAAACACCATATATCAACTCAAAAGTTCAAAATAAACACCACTTACCACGTTTATGTGACGAGTGTGGTTTAAAACTTTAGTTCGGATAGAAATTGACGCGATGCTTGCATATCCATCTTTTTGATAGCAGCTTTCTGCATCACTTTGACAAATTAGAAAAACAAGATAAAATGACAAACAAAAATAAAATCACATTATAATATACACTATAGATGTAGTCTTTCAGTTAAAACAACATGATAATCTCATGATACATATTAACATAGATGAAAGGTGGAACATCATACATTTGTATGTGTTACAATGTAGCATTAACGTGTGTAGACAAAAAACATGATCAATAAGCATTTTTTCTCATTTTATTTTAGTTTGTATAAATAAGGCTGGGTGGCGTAGTTTAAAGCCCCATGGTAGTTAATGCGCCTAGGTAACGGTGTTGGGGGCGTTATTGGTCTGAGGTGGCAGTGGGCGCTACCCACACCACTCGCCTAAAAGTATATGTGGCATAATGGGTGGGCTTTGGTAACCGGTCAAAAACAAGTAGCTTTCCCTATATGTTATATAGTTTTTTTTTCAGATCTTACAAGGTTTTATAAATACACTTGTCCAATACGATTGTTCGAATCTGGCCCTGTTTATGCGAATCATACTTTGATGAACATGTTTAATGGAGTGTGCACAAACTGATATGTGCAGGGACTCTCGGACATATAGAAACAGAGGGTGGGAGAGAGTTTGTGAAACACACAAACTTTCTTATTATTCCACACAATACAAATGACAACATCTTTGGGTATTTATACCCTTACATAAGTCGGTTAATTAACTACCTATTGAACCGACATGACCCTTCCTAATAACTGACATAACTATAGACACCACTTCTAATTTGGCGCCTTTTTATAATCCTTTGACTTTCCTGTTTGACTCTAGCAATATCATAGTAATATTAAGATTTTCTTGATTATTTAATTCTAACATTCACGCCCCTAATCAAGATAATCTTAAACTTCGTTTTTCTCTGTTCTTGTTCATCTATTCTGTCATCTTCTTGAACTTTACTAGCGTATGATTGAAAGCCTTGTTTCCTTCCATTGCTTGTATTCTAATGATCCTTCCGATCATTCTTGCATCTTCTTCTGGCCACCTGCCTATGGGATGCGCCTTCGGGAATACACTTCTGCAATAATCTGGATGAAACATACCATTGGCTTCTTTTTCAATATCCTTCTTCGCCGCTATCTTTCTGACTTATAATGATCAAATCTTTGCATTCCATCGTCTTCTTTCGAATGAGAACCTTTTTATCTTTCGATCACCACTGGATTTGATAAATTCTCGGCTAGACTGCTATTTATCAATTTCTTCCTGGATCGAATTTCTTTACTTCCGAGAATAGTAACGGGGTCTTTCAGTCGTTTAAAACGAATCAAAACCAACTATTCCTTTCTTATCACAACAATAACGGGGTCTTCGGTTGTAAGACGAATCAAAACCTACCAACTGGGTCTTTCGGTCGTCTAACAAATCAAACCAATTGTTGCGTGCCGAGAACTGTAACGGGGCTTTCGGTTGCAGGACAAATCAAAACCAATAACGGGGTTTTTCGGTTGTCAAGCAAATCAAACCATCTGTTCTTGATGCTTTTTCTAAATCATATTTTCTTTAAAAATTTGGTTCTCCCTTTTGTTTATAATCCTCTAATAATACTAAAGTCAAATATGTGACTTTCTTTTAAGACATATATTGACACACTCTTTTTAAATAAAAGTCAATATACAAGTCTTTTTAAAAAAAACGATGTGTTGACTTTCAAAAAGTCAAATTGTGCCCAATATACAAAGTAATCCTGTAAATCCCTTATAATTTGGTTTTTAACGAAATCAATTTTTTTAATCTTTCTTGACAATTAATCTGATGTTCTTGATCAGATCTTGTATGATAATTATCTTTTAATGAAACCGAATACGTAACAGTATATACACCGTTCGTTTTTCTTTCGGAATTCAAAATCCGAATCTTGTTGTTCTCAGTTTTGATTTCTGTTTTTGTTTTGAAAACAAGTTTAATTTCTCTTAAAACAGTGATCTTTGAAAAACTTTTAAGAGGAAAAAGTTTATAAAATATATGATTCTAAGTTTTTCAAAAAAAAAACAGAGTATAAAAAAAATGTGATGAATGAATTTAGAACAACAACTTTCTGAATTCGAAATCCAATAAGCGATTAAGGGACATAGATTTAGAAACCGTTCGTTCGATGATATGTGGCGATTCGTGTTTAACCGATTGGTTTTTGAATTCGCCGGAAGTATCTTGAATTTCCGATCAAGTTCTTATAAAACGGTTATGGGCGTTAATCTTCATTCTTTGTAACTGTTTAATGATGGCAGTGTGGTCTGAATCGAAGTTTAATCGACTCCGAATCCGTTTCTGCGTTTGACGTCCAAAACAGAGGATGATATCCTTTTCGTTTCTTGATGGAGACTGCATTTATTTGATCTTCTTTCGATAACGGATTTCTTCTCGTATTGACTTCTATGTTCTATTCGCAAAACAGGGGATCTTTCTCTTCACAGGTTTCTTCTTTTTTTCTTCTTCCAGAATTCTTAACCGTGTGCTCTGATGCCATGTTCGAATCTGGCCCTGTTTATGCGAATCATACTTTGATGAACATGTTTAATGGAGTGTGCACAAACTGACATGTGCAGGGACTCTCGGACATATAGAAACAGAGGGTGGGAGAGAGTTTGTGAAACACACAAACTTTCTTATTATTCCACACAATACAAATGACAACATCTTTGGGTATTTATACCCTTACATAAGTCGGTTAATTAACTACCTATTGAACCGACATGACCCTTCCTAATAACTGACATAACTATAGACACCACTTCTAATTTGGCGCCTTTTTATAATCCTTTGACTTTCTGTTTGACTCTAGCAATATCATAGTAATATTAAGATTTTCTTGATTATTTAATTCTAACAACGATTACATAAACTAATTATTTTCATAAACAGCTAATCCAGCGGTTAGATGAAACATAACCTGAAGTACCTAGATACGGATTCTAGGCTTCTCGCAAATAGCAAGTCCAATAACTTTTGTACAAGTTTAAGACTATATCACATAATTGTATCAGAAAAAAGAAATCAAAAGCCATAGTTCCGAACCTCGCCTCTGAGCTCTGCATAGTAAACAGCACCAAAACCCCCTTGACCAAGCTTATTAGCAAGACTGAAGTTATATGTAGCTGTTGAAAGCTCATCATACGAAAACTCCACTGATGTGTCAATTGTTATACATGTAATAGAAAAAAACATTGGGGGCTAAGTTTGAAAGAGAAGACGGCTAAATACATTATTAGTTAATACAGCTTAACAAGCAATATTACTAGCATGCTGATTTAAGTTTATGACCATATCGGTCAAAGAAGTTAAAGTTGGCCAAAGTCTAGTTTAATGCATATATCCTCCTAACTCGTTTCATTCGAACAATCATCTATAAAAACTCACACAGCTGAACAAAAAAGTATGTACAGACTAACCCAACCGGATGAGTTTCAACCACTACTAAAAAGCGATTGAAGAATGACAAATACCTTGAGCAGGAATAAGTTGAACTTGTGTATTTTGTAACACTGCTGAACTTATTTCAACATTTTTCTTTCTATAAAGTCCACCGTATAAGCATCCAGCAAGGAACAGCACCACAGCTACTACTACTACAGTTATTCCAGCTATGGCGCCACCTGATAATCGTGGTTCCGTGAAAGCAGATGCTAACTTAATAACTCACATTTTTGTTCAAGAAAACATCATGGAATATAGAAATTTTGTACTAATGTACATAGAGGTTTCATCACCTGAGCTGCAAATGATAACAAGAATCAGAAAAAGACTTGTTTAAAATAAGGCTTTGGATATTGGCACACACCCCTGCCCCCTGTACATTGCGTATAAGGCTATACGTGGCTATAGGGGGTTTCACAAACTTTCATGCAGCCCTCTATGTGCCACGTATAGATCTATACGCGGCGTATTAGTCCCTGACATGTCTCTGATTGATTGGCATTAATGACACGTGAAAGTTTGTGCAACCCCCTATACGCCACATATAGCCCTATACGTAGCGTATAGGGGGGGTGTGCAAATAATTTGGAGGGTGTGTAATAGTAAATATCATCACCCACTATCAATTACAACATATGTTCCAAGTGAAAGAACATACCTGGTGTTTAAGGGTGGATAAATTCCATTGTCATCTGCCAATAACATCCACTTTCATGAGAATGCAGACATTAGAAGAAAAAACAACCACCATAGCCATGAAATCCCACAAATAATAGAAGAAAAAACAAACTACAATTGCACAATGATCTTAAATTATTGACTTCTCTTTTTCTGACTAAAGAAGGAACTGATCATGTTAGTTCCCTGTTTTGCCTTCATACTACTTGGTTAAGGATGAATAATAATATGATAATTGAGTATGCACATTTGTGCAGTGACTCGAATGGAACAGAAGGGTGGAGGAAAGTTTGTGAAATACAAACTTGATAATATTATCCACACAATGACAATGATTACATATGAGGGTATTTATACCCATACAAACTAACGGTTAATTAACTGCCTATCTTAACCGACATGTCTATAACCTAACAGACATGACTATTCTGTTTTGGCATAAACCTGTTTGACTTTTAACATAATACAGATTTCTTGATTATAATTCTTCTAACAATCACTCCCCTAATCAAGACATCCGTATTTGATTCTCTGTTCGTGTTCATCCTAATCTGCAGCCTTGTTCTTCTTCTTTCGATCATCTTTTCCTTCTTGAACCGTTTCTTAAACCTCCTATCTTTGATGATGATCCGATATTAAACTTTGAGAAATTGATGTTAAAAGGATTATCACAATCCTTAACCTTTACGGTTTCTGCCATCTTGGCCTTTCTTCTACGATCATCACGATCGGACAAACAACTATGAATTAACGTGCACTCGTCTTCTCTTCCTATTGCATCAACATCTTCGGAGATTAACGGTGCCTTCCTCTACACTCGTCTTCTGTCTCCACACAATAAACATCTTCTAATTTCTCTAATATCGAATAAACTACGGTTCTTGATCGAAACTTTCGTTGTTTTCTGCCTTGCCGGAACTCCTCGCCGGAAAAACGATTTCTGCGTTTTGTCTTTTAAATCTGTTAAGGCCTCTTGACTGCATCTCTTCTGATTACTACGATAACAATAACCAAGTGTGAATCAAACAAACAATCTCTGTTGTTCGATTTCGCTTATAATAACTTCCGATCAGATTTTTGCAAAACAGGGGATCGGAATTTTTGTTCACATGTCTTCTTCTTCTTTGTCTCTATCTTCGCAAGAGCGTCTCGCTCTGATACCAATTGTTAGTTCCCTGTTTTGCCTTCATACTACTTGGTTAAGGATGAATAATAATATGATAATTGAGTATGCACATTTGTCTAGTGACTCGAATGGAACAGAGGGGTGGAGGAAAGTTTGTGAAATACAAACTTGATAATATTATCCACACAATGACAATGATTACATATGAGGGTATTTATACCCATACAAACTAACGGTTAATTAACTGCCTATCTTAACCGACATGTCTATAACCTAACAGACATGACTATTCTGTTTTGGCATAAACCTGTTTGCCTTTTTAAAGTCAAACTCTGACTTTTAACATAATACAGATTTCTTGATTATAATTCTTCTAACAGATCAATCACTCTTCTCCAAGGTAACTATTTCTTTTTCTTAACTTTTAGATGCAAAATTTGTGAAAACTATTATTTGTTTACACTTGCAATTTCAATTTTTTTTAGGAAACTATTACTTTTCCCACAAAAAAAAAAAAAAAACACACACACAAAAGAAAGAGAAAAATATTGTTTTTCAGTAGGTTTGAACATAGCAGGTCTAACTACAACAATATAAAATTTCCCCTTTAATTTCTTGTCGCACAATACCCCAGTGGCTGCTCGCCACCTAATCCAACCAACATAACATGGATGTAATGGGCTACGTCGCTCTCAATCTCCCCATCCCTTTTAACTTATCTATCAACCACCCTATTTTGAGTCATGCCTCCGGTTTTTAAATCCGTGTAGATTCTAAGCAACAAGCATCACATTATTACAAATTTGCATGTAAATCCAAATCCATTTTGCTTCACCATTCATCTATTCTACTCTACTCAAGCCAAAAAGGGACCAAATACTAACCTTGCTTGGGGATATATATCAAACCAAATCCTTGGCTGAAATTGACACCTGGATTATAACTCCGAATTAATTCGGAACTAAGATCTGCTTCTGATGAAATCGATTCCAAAGTCTCCCCAGGACGAAGAGGATACGTTATGAACAAACCATAATCCTTTGAAATCTTACTATTTCCACACGAACAATTCACCGGCACATTAATATCACCAGTATCATGCAAACTATAGCTATCATTATACGTATTAAACTTGTTGATCCAGTCTCCAGTTGTCAAGTTAGCATACCTCTCTTGTGCTATCGATGCATACGTATCCCTAGACTTAAGATTGTAGTTGAACACATGTCCTAGGAAATCACCTTTGATACAATCACAACTGAATGGTATGTTAATCCTCACATATAATGGGAGACTATCCTGATTAGGGATGGTGTTTGGATTATACTCGAGAATATTGCTGACGTCGGTGTTCATATACTCGGATATTTGAACGGTCTGACTTCCTGATTCAAGGTAGTAAGAACCGAGGGCTAAATCACAACCTGTGTTACAGGTAGATTTAACTGATGAAGTTAAACAACTCAACAAAACTACTAATCGGAAAGCTAACATGATCGAATGCCTTTGGTTCAGTTTATATTATTTAGTGCAAATTCATGGACGGTTACACTTATTAATAGTTTAATACTATTGATCGAGTGCTTATAGACATGGATGTTGATTTGAGGCGACTTAGAATAGTCGTTGTTTGACTGTTTCCGCCATTTTGGAAGTAGTTGCTCTGCTTTCGTTTTCACGTATTATTTTTAACGTCCAACAAAACTTCTTTATTTCATATTAAGAAACTAGCGAAACAAAATCCCGAGTACAATGACATTTATAGACCGAAGAAAACAAATAACAAAAACAAACAATGAGAATATAGAAAACAGGTTTACAAAGACAAACACCTATCCCATTTTTTGTAGTATCAAATCTTCGCCATGATTCCCAAGACATATCTGCTATCTTTGCCCAGTTCTCGACCCATAAGTAACTCATAATCTTGATTTCCTCCAAAATCCTTTGTACCGAAATTGTATTTTGACAAAAAATGGCCTCGTTTCTAGCTCTCCAAATACTCCACATAGCCGTCAAAACAACATCATAAAAGCTTTCCTAGAACGCTTACTAGCCATAACCGTAGAGTGTAGATCAAGAAGGTCTCGAACATGAAAAATGAATATACTCGGGATCTTGCACCACAAAGAAAGCTGCTACCACACCTCCAAAGAGAACGAGCAGCCCGTAAATATATGTTCGACCGTCTCGACATGCGACCCACAAAACTTACACAGTAGACTCGGGAGTTGAATGTTTCTTCTAGCCAATGCCCTGGCCGTTGGAAGCCTATCAAGGTTAGCCCTCCGATGCTTACCTTTTTTTGGGGCCTAACTACACCACGTGAAACCCGGCCAATCCTAAGTATTTGCCGCCTCTAACAGTTTTTGTTTCACACTACTTACCGAGAACCCATTATCGCCATTGGGGGACCACATCCACGTATCCTGGTCTATGATGAGGACTACATCTTCCGGCAAATTAACCAACCCAATAAGTTCTATATTTTCTTCAAAAGTCATTGCTCTCCTCCCCCATTCCCAGCTGATCCGAATACCTTGAGAAGCCTCTTTAATTCGATCCGCAACAAAACAAGACCTCCTCTTTTCCAATGCAAACAGATGTGGAAAACAAGAAGCATGTTAGGAACTTATTTAGATTTGTTTTGAAGTTTGATCAATGAAACAGTAATGAAAGATAAACAAATATGGAAAGTAAACTTTAATTCATAACAAAACAGGATAATTGTTTTCAACAAATATCTTTATAAATCATCACAGATTTAGTACAAATCATACAATCTCCCCCTCAGCTTGATCACTCACAGTTTGTTCGTATAAGAGAATGTTTGTGACAGAGTGATAAATAGAATGGTACAGACAATGTTCTATTTATAGACAAATAAAACTCTGATGACCTAAGCTGACGTCACCTAAGAAAGTGACATCTAACAAACTACTAACAACATAAAACATCTGCCCTATTACAAACACTGTTATATTACAAACTCTGTTGGTTTAACATCTGATGGAATGGACTCTGTTGCTTCATCATCTATTGAAGCCTAAGTGTTGTTGGGCTTCAACAGACCTTGTATCTTCTCAGTAGACCTTAGCTCATTAGACCTTCTTTATCATCAGTTGTTTCTTTATCAGACCTTGTATCATCAGATGTTTGTAGAACAGTTGTTTAGTCTTCAGAAGCTGTTAGAGTCAACAGTATTTTGGGACCAGTGGTGAAGCTTAGTTCTCGAATCGGAGGGGGCCGGACTCAATTTTCTTCGATCGGTAGTGGCAAATCGGCAAGGGCCAGACTCAACCTGGACTCAATTTACGTACGAAAATCGTAAATTTCCACTACAGCGCCAAAAAAACAGGGGGAGGCAAGGGCCAACCTGGCCCCTATATGTTCTTCGCTCCTGTTTGGCACGATCGCATTCTTCTAAGTTACATCTGTAGTCCTTAACTTTTGGTTTCATTTAACTCGGATAATCTCTGGAGTGGATGGAGGTTAGATTATCTAGTTAAGTTGCTGTGAAATTACTAAAATACCCTTATTATCAAAAAAACACAATTAAAAATAATTAAAAATTATGTGGGCCCCACCCACTTCTTCTTCCACACTTCATCTTTCTCACCCATCACCTCCACAAACCACCACCACCACCAACACCTCCTCAAACCACCACCACCAACACCTCCTCAAACCACCACCACTAACACCTCCCCAAACCACTACCACCACCCATCTCCACTTTCAGCACCACCACCACAGCCACCACCTGGTTCGTCGTCGTCATCCCGTTCCTCCTGTTACTGAGAATATCATACAGTTCAATTGCTTTTAACACACACATATCCATCAATATCATAAATAATGGGGCCACATAGATAAACATAGCAGCAAACACATGTTTATATAAAAGTCGAAGATATGAAAGAAAAATAAACTAGAAACCGAAAGTAGTTGCTCAATAATGACGAAAGGGATCTTCAAAAACCTCCTCCTCATCCTCCATGGAATCTTCATATTGTTCAGGGGTGATTAATCGTGGCTGCGGTTCGTCCTTTTTGGCCTTAATTCCCAAGATCTCGGACCCATTGTCATTCAATGACTTTTGGCCCATAAGTCTCATCGGTTTCATATCAAAAATAACCTCAAAGGTTCTCGCAAATCGGATTAAGAAGGTTATCAATTTTGTTGTGTCGGATGTTCAGTCCGGATTTTTGGATTCTAGAAACATCGTGGACGGGCCACTCATGATCAATGAAGTACTGGCCTGGCTCAAAAAATCTAACACCGATGCCTTCTTGCTGAAGGTGGACATGGAGAAGCCATACGACTCGATCAGTTGGAGTTACGTTATGACCATCCTCCATCAAATGGGGTTCCCGGACAGGTGGAAAAAATGAGTAAAAGGAATCCTTGTGTCGGCACGGGCGTAGGTATTAATAAACGACTCTCCATCGAGGGATTTTGACTGCTTTCAGGGGGTGCGCCAAGGCGACCCACTATCACCCTTTTTATTCATAATCGCCATGGAAGGATTAACAGATTTTATATCGAAAGCGAGGGAGTTGGGTGTCATTCGAGGTATTACGTTCCCGAACAATGGTCCGACTTTGACCCATCTCATGTATATAGATGACGTCGTGTTCTTGAGCGAATGGGCTGAAGAAAACTTGCTGAACATCAATCGTTTAATGAAGATGATGATGGTGATGATGGTGATAACGGTGCTGATGGTGATGATGATGATAATGGCCACAGACCCTCACAAAACTACTACCACCGAAAACGGCTGTGCTGCCGTTGCTTCGCCAGCTCCGGCACCGATGCCGGTGGTGAATACTCCGCCGCCGTTCTTAGTAAAAACATATGATTTGGTGGATGACCCGTCAACTGATGATGTTGTGTCGTGGAGTGGTGGGAATAATAGTTTTATTGTTAAGGATCCTCCTAGGTGGTGGTGGTTTGGGGAGGTGGTAGTGGTGGTTTGGGGAGGTGGTAGAGGAAGATGAAGATGAAGTGTGGAAGAAGAAGTGGGTGGTGCCCACATAATTTTTAATTATTTTAAATTATATTTTGTTAATAATAAGGGTATTTTAGTAATTTCATAGTAACTTAACTTGATAATCTAACCTCCATCCACTCCAGGGTCTATCCGAGTTATGTGGATCAAAAAATTGGCGACTACAGATGTAATTTGGAAAGGTGAAAATTGGGACTAAAGGTGAAATTGAAGCAAACCACAGGGACTATTCGAGCAATTTTCTCTTTAATAAAACAAAAGAAGGTACATACAGTAATGAGCAAAATAATGGTGACTATTAGCCTGACATGAGGCTCACAAGAGTCGTAAAAGAAGCCAAAATCCTAATCTTCCGTGGATGACAAAAGTGACATCAAAGCAATAACAATAGATCGCATGCTTGGCCTTCGTTGAGGATCCTCGCACGTACAAACTTTTGCGAGTTGAGCCATCTGCAACCGAGTTCACGAATACTGTCATTTTGGGTGTGTCAACTGACAAAAAAATCATTATATTCGTCGGTAAAGATTTACCTTATACACTGAATACAGAGTGTACTTATCCCCTAGCCTAGGGTCAATCATTTTGACTAGGTCCTCTTTTGGATCTGCTTGACTAAGAACTTCATCAAACTAAATCATCAAAGATTGAACTCATTATAAGGTGTTGGACTCATCAGGTGCCATCAGCATCTCATGAAAAAAGAAAACACAATTAGCTAAACCAGTGCGTATAGTTTAAAACACACCAAGGCAACAAGGCCCTTCGGTTCAGCATCAGGCTCATTTGATCTGATTATGGCTTCCTTAGCTGAGATGAGTTCATATAGTACAACCCCAAATGCGAACACGTCTACCTTTGGAGAAACATCCCCATATTGTACATACCTGTATCCAATCATTAGAGAGCTTGATCAACAACCATAATCACCCCATGGGGTCCAAATGATGATATGCACCTCAAAAAATAGTTTTAAAAACTTGGCAATGGCCAATGGATAGGAACAGGTAAATTTTGTGTGGGTCTGAACCACGTTGGGTTGACCTACAACTCGCCTTTTTATTCATTCTTCAGAATTTTTTATAAACAAATAATGTGCTGAAGTTTGACCCATTCTCTCTTTACTTAAATAATTTATCTTCCTGGTTTGAGATAGAACATCACCCAAATTGACCCACTCATAAGCAAACAGGTCGAATTTGACATCACTATTTGGCGTCAACCACGACTTAGATGATGTAGGATTTTATGAACCCACATACAACCAATGGCATGAGGACCGTTTTGGTTAAAAAGGCATTCTAGTTGACTAAATGTAGTAAAAGAAGAATATTAACTCTGGTGGCATATATCCGAATGTACCCGCAAGACGTGATCTACTTCCAACTACATTAAGCCTTGTTGCACCGAAATCCGCAACCTAATAGCAAACACATGGTATTGATAAATCAGATTGAACCATTAAGATAGGACCATAGCGACTTTATATACTAACAAAATAATAATAATTATGATAAGCATAATTGTATGCAAACCTTCCCATGGAAGTTCTTGTCTATCATTATATTTGCTGATTTGATATCACAATGTACATATACGGGAATAGTATGTTCATGGATATACTCCAGACCCCTTGCTAAATCAAGGGCAACTTGGATACGAGTAGACCATGGTAGTGGGTCCCTTCCTAAAATAGAGCATTAAAAATAAATAAATTGTGACAAACAAACAAGTGTACCTAGTAAAATCCCACTCACAATAGAGCTATTGTTCTGGTGAGTATAAAGAACATAAATTGTCTTTATTTTCAAATTTAATTGATCTAACCTGATCCATGTAAATGTTGACTTAAGTTTCCATTTTCAATGTACTCATAGACCAAGAAAAGGAAATCTTCAACACAGTATCCTATTAAACGCACCTGCATCACATATGGTCAAAATGTAAGACTTCATTTATCATTTTAAAGACAAGAAATCATTACCCATGGATGATTTGACCCATTTCCCAGCCCACATGACCTGCCTATTTTGCCACCTCAAGACACCATATATCAATGAAGAAATTCAAATTAACCACCTCTTACCACGTTTAGGTGATCAGGAACATGAGTTAAAACCTTTAGTTCGGCTAGAAATTCCCTTGATGCTTGCATATCCATCTTCTTGATAGCAGCTTTCTGCACGACTTAAATCAGATCAACAAAACAAGATAAAATGCATGATAGAGCCAAAACCTCATTGTAATACACACTCATAGTCGTAGTATTTGAGTTAAAAGAGCATGCTTACATGATAACAAAGATGAAAAGTGGAAAATCACATACATATGCATGCGCTACCACTAACGTCAGTACAGTGTAAATAAGATCAATAAGCATTTCCTTTGTTTTATTTAAGTTTGTATAGTAATAGTATAGGTTGTGTAATGGTGGGGTTGGGTAACCGGTCAAGACATGTAACATTTTTTATAGGGTTTTATGTCCAAATTCTACAAGGTCTTATAGATATTTAGCGTATCCAATAGGATTACATAAACTATTTATTTAACAATAATCTTAACTGGCCATTTACATAATGATAACCTGTAGTACTTGAACATGCACCTGCAGCATATAACAAGTCCAGTAACGTTGTACAGATTTAACTATATACCATACTGTAGCAGCAGAAAATAAAACCCCTATATGCCTGACCTCGCCCCTAAGCTCTGCGTAGTAAACAGCACCAAAACCCCCTTGACCAATCTTGTTAGCAAGGCTGAAGTTACATGTAGCTGTTGAAAGCTCTTCGTAAGAAAACTCCACTGATTTGTCAATTGTTATACCTGTAATCAAAGAACCAATAGGGGCTGAGTTTGATAGAGAAGGCAGGTCAGTACATTATTACCGCAAAAGATCTACAATACATGTGAAAATTTAGCATTAAAATACCATTAACATCACCTTACTAAACAACACCATGATCATACTTTTTTGTGTTTATGAGCATATGCATCAACCAAGATGAAATCACTAAAGTCTAGCCTAATGCATACAACCTCCTAACGCATTTTATTCTCAAGGTTATCATTATTATGTTAGAAGATAAATAAACAAACTTGATTTTATCCTATGTTATGTAAATATTGTACATATGTTAAGTAGTATAGCCTAAGTTAGATTGTGGTCAAAGCCGGTTTGTGACACACCGGTTAGTTAGTAAATTATATCCTAAGTATTATGTAAATCGAAGGGACATGTCTGTTAGACTCACACCGGTTCATAACCTATATAAGGGCCGGATGTAATCATTTGTAAGTGTGGAAAGTTTTAGTTTATTTCTTATATAACTAACTTTCAAATTACCCTCTCTCTTTTCCCTCCATCACTATAACCGTCGCATACCAATCACAAAAACAAACCTGTGCAGAATCAATCACTAACATGGCATCAGAGCCAGACACCCGAAGAAAGATTTACGGCATATTCGATATGGAAGAGAAATCCGAAGATGTTTTCATTGACAAAGGGAAGAAGCCCATGTCCGAAGAAGATAATGATCATGTGGATCAACGAGTTCTGGCCGAGAGGATCGAACAACTTAGAAAGGATTGTGTTAATCCTTTAGACATCAATTTCTCTCGTTTCCATATCGGATCAGCGCCGCAGAATAGAGTAGACAGAAGCCGAAGATCGCAGAAGGCGCAGAATGAGTATAACAAACAAGTATTTGATGTCCCCGAATATCCACACGCCATGTGTTGTGGAAAATGTAAGGAGCCCTTCCACTATAGAAGAAATTGTCCCAAAAAGATTGGGAAAACAGAATTCATGGTGAAAGGGACGGATGGAAAAGGATGGGACGATGTGTGGTATGCAAGTTTAACAAGAAAGGAACATGGATGTGGTTACAAAGACCAATTCGCCATTTTCAGTAAATCGTTTGGAGTAGAAGGCCAACCAAGTGGTTATAGGAGGGAGTACTTTAGAGGAAAACGATCGGTGATCATAACAAGTGGAGGACAAGTGCACAAAATCAAATCGGTATATTTCGTGCCTACGCTTCGAAAAAATATATTAAGTATAGAAAAGTTAAATGAAGATGGATTAGAAGTTGAATTCGATGGAGATGTTTGTTACATCCATCGGCCGATCATACAAGAGAAGAGGAAGATAATAACATGCCGAATTTGTGATGGTGAAGATCACTTCACATTCAAATGCCCCGAAAGAAAGAATATTGTGAACAAGAATGGTAAAGGCGCACTCGATATATTCACAAACAAACGGGTCAGATTTGAAGGCATAAAAGAAGCACTCAAAGAAGAAGATAAAGAAAGGGCATACGTTTTCAAGAAGTTTGAAGAATTCTCTATCGACAAGGACAATTATGAAGGCAATATGGAGAAAGGTCCTATCATGTACCCAACCAACGAGTCAAGTTTGCAAGATTGCTTAGTTTTCATGGATTTACTTCATGTTACAACAACGGTTGAAAGGTACAAACGCAAGTTCGAGTTAGAGTTCGAAAAAATAGTCAAATGGTTCATGCATGACTTCTTGAAAATAAGAGCCGAAGCCCCTATGCCACCCCGGGATACAACCGGATATCCAATTTGTCTATTGGATTTATACACTAGAGTGCAAGTGTTTGGTGGATATGATAAGGTTACAAAGGATGATAATTGGGCAATTGTGGCAATGTCTATGGGTTATGGAAGAGGACTACCAAGTTTAGCAAGTAAAGAAGAAATAGCGATGACTCTACGGCTCGTGTATATCCGATACTTGGAGATGATGGAATGGTACCATCTCAAATACAAAGGCCGCGAGTTAGTCGTTGAAATTATCAATGAAGAAGGTAGTACAAGTGGTGAACACAAGAGAAACGAATGGAAAGATGAAGATATGCCTCCTAAGAAACGAAGCCGATCATCCTCAAGCGAAGACTAGAAGAACCGAAGAAACAAAATCAAGTTTAAGGGGGAGATTGTTAGAAGATAAATAAATAAACTTGATTTTATCCTATGTTATGTAAATATTGTACATATGTTAAGTAGTATAGCCTAAGTTAGAATGTGGTCAAAGCCGGTTTGTGACACACCGGTTAGTTAGTAAATTATATCCTAAGTATTATGTAAATCGAAGGGACATGTCTGTTAGACTCACACCGGTTCATAACCTATATAAGGGCCGGATGTAATCATTTGTAAGTGTGGAAAGTTTTAGTTTATTTCTTATATAACTAACTTTCAAATTACCCTCTCTCTTTTCCCTCCATCACTATAACCGTCGCATACCAATCACAAAAACAAACCTGTGCAGAATCAATCACTAACATATTATGATAATAGCGCAGTTAACACTTTCATTATTTATAAACAAAACTGAACAAAAGAGTACGTGCAGATCAAACCAACGTGATGAGTTTAAACCAGTACTAAAAGGCAAATTAAGAACGGGAAATTACCCTGAACAGGCGTATGTTGAACCTGAACCTGCGCATTCTGTAACACTATTGAACTTGTTTCAGCATTTTTCTTTTTATAAACTCTAATATACAAGCATCCGGAAAGGAAAAGCACGACAGCTACAACTCCTACAGTCATTAAACCTATGGCCCAACCTGATAATGATGTTTCTGTGAAAACAAATTCTAATTTAACAACTCACACTTTATTCAAGAAAATATCATAGCATATGGCCATTTTGTACTGATAAAGGGACGGTTGGGTCACCTGAGCTGCAAAAGATAGCAAGAATATGTAAAAGACTTGTTATATGATTAAAACATGTCAATCAAGTGAAAGAGCATACCTGGTTCTTAAGGGTGGATAATTTCCGTTTTCATCTGCCAATAACATGCCACCCTCATGAGAATGCTAATATTAGAAGGAAAAAACAAACCAACAATCGCTGTTCCCCAATGTTGGTTTCAGGCCCAAGATAAAACACTCACTACACACTCACTCAGGTTATGTAAATGAATGTTATGATTGTAGAAAAGAAAAAATAGAACGATGGAACTTGCTGCATACTTTTATTAATAAAATGGGCTATATATAACCTTACAGTACACACACTGGAAACATACCTACTTTGCATTATTTTTGCAACTACTACCTAAAGACCCGGTACAAAGACTAACCCATGATCTTTTACTCAACGTTCATTTCACAAACTTGGTCAAACTCCACTTCTTTATTCTTTCAATCACCACCAACTAACTCAACATAAAATACTAATTAAAACTTACGTGCGTGCATGGACTCAAATATCATATGCAAACATAATATTAAACTATGACCCAATTTAGTTTGACCCATTAGATAACTATGTCAAGATTAATCCAACACCCAAGGTAACTATTTTTTTTTCCTTAACTATTAGATGCAATTCGAAACTGGCCTCATTTGTCAACATTTGCAATTTCAAGTGTTTTTTTATTCTATTTGGTATTAGGAAAATGCTTGTTTTTTCTATTTGACCGTTAAATCAAAATATGAGGCAAACTAGTAGCTTTGAGACTGTAACAAATTTCCATAGACATGGATTGTACGCAATGTACATATGCATGATTGGCATAGTGTTTTTGAAGACATGTACAGTCATATTGATTGTACGCAATGTACATATCCAACACACATATATCTTAAACGTAGACATGTCTTTGTTGGGGTTAGTTCTGTTAATAAGGTTCCATTTACCTTTAACCATAACCATAACCGATAAATCGATTAATCAAATACCTTAACCATAACCGTATGTTAATCTCCATTATCGCTCAGTAGGTCGTTATAATTTAATTTCGGTTAACTGTTAAGGCTTGCTCACCCCTAATCCATGTTCCACTTTGTCATTGTCAAAGCAAATCTAATTAGGTTACCTAAACATCTAAACTTAAGCCAAAATGCAACTACGTATAAGCAAGTAAATTAGATGAAATGAACAACAAATTCTTTGACCATATACTAACCTCGGCCCGGAATATATATCAAACCACTTCCTTGGCTGAATTTGACATCCGGATTATAACTCTGAATTAATTCTGAACTAAGATTTGCTTCCGATGAAATCGATTCCAAAGTCTCTCCAGGACGAAGAGGATACGTTATAAACAAACCATAATCCTTTGAAACCGAACCATCCCCACACGAACAATTCACCGTCACGTTAATACTACTCATATCTGGTAATTGACTGGGATCATAAATATTAAGCATCTGAATCCAGTCTTCAGTTGTCAAATTAGCATACCACATATCTGCAATCTTTGGATAAGTATCCCCAAATGTAAGATTGTAGTTAAACACATGTCCTAAGTACTCACCGTTGATACACTCACAACTAAACGGTACACTAATCCTCACAAACAACCTGAGACTATCCTGACTAAGTACAGTGTTTGGATTATATTTTAGAATATTGTTAACGTCTGTGTTTATGTACCGGGCAATTGAAACGATGTCGGTTTGGTAGCGAGTGTAGTACGAACCGAGAGCTAAATCGCAGCCTCTGTTACATATGGACCGAACTAATGAAGTTGATGATGTTAACAGCAAAAATGCTACTGATCGGTACACTAAGTTGAGCTCCAACATGAGTTTACATGTGAAATAAAACGAAGCTTTGATCGAATGTGTTTGGTTTGGTTTGGTTTGGTTTAATTATTTGGGGCTACATGATTGATGATTAGAAAACTACAAGAATAATAAATGTATGAAAGTTGTTATCAATTGTGAGATGGACGTTGATTTGTTGTTGGTGTTTGAATTTTTCTATAAAGACACAATTGAGATGGGGGACAAAAAATAGTTGGTGAGACCATCTCATCATGAATTTTCCTTCAGCGGGCGTAGTGGTGCTAGTTTTAGGCATGGAAGGGGGCAATCACACCCCACATATTGGCTCACCACCGCCCCCTTGGGCGTGGATTGCCAAAATTTGATTTTGGCATGAAAGATTTCAGGCTGCAAATGCAAAATCCTTCACCAATCACAATTAACCAACGATAATATACTTAAATCAAGGAATAATGGAAATAAATAATCCTAACTATTGACTATTGCCACGTCAGCATCACACTAACGGAGTTAGTCTCCGTTAGTTTGGGTCCATTATATTCTAATATGTCGAAAGTTGGGACCACTATTGGTAATTTTCGTACTTGAGATTGTTATTGGCCAATAGTCAATAGTTAGGATTATTTATTTCCATTATTTTCTTAAATCAAACGGCTGAATGACCGTTTGTAAAAAAAAAAACAATTTCTAATCATTGTTTTTTACATATTTAAACCCCAACTCAACCCATTTTTCATACATCATTCTCCTACAAGTTTATACCCTCTCTCATTTTTAATAATCTCTCTCTTATCATTATATATATATATATAGGTAAAGTATATGGAGGAAACCCTCCTATTTGGTAAACTATGACTTCCCGACTTTTTTTTTTTTTGAAAAAAATAGGGTATGTAATATACATTTTTTAAGCATTTTGAGCCAAAAAAATCGAAAAAGCGCCGAACAGTTTTTTTTAAAAAAAAAATAAAAAAACGTCTACTTTTACATATAGTTAACATATAGTTAACACCTGTTAATAGCGCTTAACATGTGTTAGTCAAAATTTTATTTTATTTTTTAAAAAAAACTACTCGGCGCTTTTTTAATTTTTTTTGCCCAAAATGCTTAAATCATGTATATTACTTACCCTATTTTTTTCAAAAAAAAAAAATATTGGGAAGTCAGAGTTTCCAGAGTTTACCAAATAAGGAGGGTTTTCTCTAGAACCATTCCCTATATATATATATATATATATATATATATATATATATATATATATATATATAGGGGATGGTTAAAATGGAAACCACAAAAAGTTGAAGAAACCTTGCAAACTCAATGTGAGCCCTTGATCAAACAAGATGGAGGGTGTAGATTGAATCTAAATATTATAATACAAGAAAGGACATTAAAGTAGGAGAGAGGTGTGAGAAAGGGTAGTTGAGTAATTTGGCTTTGGCTATGTGTTGGTTACTGCATGCAAGATCAGAAGACGTCTTATCATTCCCTCTCTCTATCAATAACATCTCCCTCTCTCTTATTGCTTATACAAACATCAAAAATTCAAATTATCGACCCCTGTTCTCTCTTGTAAAGCATCATACAAACAGTGTATTTTCATTACAAAGCAACATTCTTTGAAGAAACAACGAACAATCGTCAGTGGTTACACATCAACGAAAGGATGAGATCGTTCATGTGGAGCATATCTTCGTTTAAACGACGGTTTGGTTCGAAGAAAAATTCAAAAAGGTAGGTGTTTAATGTTTTTATTTAGCATTACAACCATTATTATTTTCTATAAAACATTTGGGGGTTCTCGAGTTGGGTGTAAAAAATCCTTGAGTTTGGAGGTTTTTGAATTTGGAACAGTAGATATGTTCTGAATTGGGGGTTTTGGGATTTGTTTTTTATTCACTGTAAAATGACATGGTATGTTATGATTGTGACACAATAATCGCAAAATTAAAAGTTGAATACGTATATACTTTGTTTGAAACAGGAGGAAAAGAAAAGTTGTCATTTTGTCTGATGATACCACATCAAAAAAGCATGTTAAGCACAAGAGCAGATCAACTAGTGCCCATGAAGAAGCAAAACGTCAACTAGGTAGGTGTTACATACATTATGGATAGTAAGTAGGATATTTTCCTTTGTAGATTATAGAACTGTAATTATAGTGTGATGTGGTTGTATTTATAGTTTTTATAAATGAGAATGTTGGCTGAGAATGTTTTATATATAAATGTTGTGATGGTAGATTATGATTCAGACACACCGCTTGTCAATTTAAAGAGGCTGTGTAAAAGAGTCGCGAAAGATTGTCAGGATGCTGATCCCGGGCCATCTAGAGCGAAAGCTTCAGATGATGACGAGGAAGGAGAAACATCCATTCAAGCGTCGGCTGATAATGATGCGGACTTTTCTGGTGCAGAAAAGAGTGATGATGATGAGTCGAGCGTGAAGGCGCATAAGGGTAAGGGTCGATATTAAGAATACATTGTCACAATATGTTATGTATAATGCTAAGGTTTACTTGGGTAATTGGTGTCTTATGTGTGCAGCCGAGAGGCCTTCCTTCTTTTGTAACAGACGTCTTCGACAAGCGGCTAAAAATAAAGGTTTGTATTAAATGTTTTTTGGATACTTTTCCTGTTACGTGTGTAAATGAGTTTTAGATGTTCTAGTTTAGCAATATGGTGTTCCTGTACCCTGAAATATATGTTTTGCAAAAGCAGGAATAAAAGTAGCATGTGAAGCAGTTCAAACCAGAGCAAAGAAAGGTTGGTTTTACAGTACATAATAAAAATGTGATTTACAATGCTATTTGTAGTAAATACGTAGGAAATTTTAATAGTTACATGTGTAACAGGTAAACAAGCCGTACCTGTGTATGATGTGTCATCAAGCTCGCGGTTAGGATAACCCGATCAAAAGCACGTGCGATAGAGATATCATCTGAAGAACCAAGGGGCAGAAAAGTCGAACCAACAAAGCCAAATAAACGTAAGAGGGCGGAGAGAATGTTGAACGCTGATGTAGAGTCTCGTAAGAAGCGCAAAAGATCAAAGTTGAACGAGTGGCTGGGAATACGTACTAGATCATCACCAACACAGTTTACAAGGTGCATACAAATACTAAGTGACGAACAACGCCTAGCAGTGAAGGAAATGGGGTTCGGCCGCCTGCTTAGTCTGAAAATGGATGGGATACCAGCGAAGTTAGGGCATTATGTTGTTGATAACTTTGACCCGGATAGTTTGGAGTTGACCTTGCCGTCTGTGACAATTGCCATTGATGCTGAGGTTGTGCACAAGATACTCGGTATTCCAATTGGAGGGGTGTCTTTCAATGCGCTGGAGTGTAGGGACGCGCATGATGAAGGGATATCTAACTGGAAGAAGAGGTACCCGCCGAGCAGATTTATATCTCCAAAGCAAATGGTTGATATGATTGAGAAAGAGTCCAATGGTGAGGATGATTTTAATTTTCGTATGGATTTTATGATGTGCTTCTATACGATCATGGTTGACTGCCACAAACAAGGGAGTTTGAAGGACAATATACTGGACTATCTGACGGATGACTTGGATTTTGGCGGGCTGGACTGGTGTGAGTTAGTAGTGGAGGTTCTAAGGAGTTGTAAAAATGGTTGGAGACGAGACAGTTTGGATCCACCTTTTACAGGCCCATTGACCTTGTTGACGGTAAATTATTTTTAACGTATGTTACATAGTGACATAGTGTAGTATTAACAGAGTTTCTTTACTTGTTTACAACATTTATTTTGCAGCTGTTATACGTGGATAGTTTTAAATGCAAAGGTATAGATATTGATTCGTCAATGCTTCCTATGAGTTTTTGGACATTCCAAAGGTTAAGAGAACGAGAAAGGATTGAAATAAAAGGAGGCGGTTTCGGTAGGGGTCCTAAGAAACCGTTGACTTCGTACGAGGATTTGAAGGTTGGATTAGAGGAACCAAGTATCAAGGTTTGTAACATGTGGTGTATTAGCTATGTACGTTTCGTGTATTACATATAAATATTATACTAACAGGTAACAAATATCAAAAACAGGAAAGGGTAGCAAGTGTCGGGGATCTAGTAGATGTTTTGATTAGAACGAAAAAGAAGGTTGAATCGGTCATCTGCAAGTTAGATGAGGAGTATCCAGGTAGAGAAGAAGTTGTGGCTGTCAAGTCTAGGTATGATGCTTTCATTAAAGACATAGTGAAGGCGAATGAGGCCGAAGCTGTTGCGTGTGTAAAAGCAGCTGGAGAAATCTCCTGTGTTTTAGCAGCATTAAGTAAATGCAGCACCTTGGATGCAGGTAAGTTTGATGTTTATGAGGAATTTATATTTTGGTAAAGTTTAAATACATTAATTCCCAACATTGAATATTATGTTACGGCTGTATGTTACATCAGCAGAGAAGGCTGGACCAAGCAACCAGAAACAACAAGATGAGGATGATGTTGTTAGTTTGGGTGAATCACCGCTGAACAAGTCGCCAGTTACGTGCTTAAAAAAGAAAAACGGCGATGGCGCGGTGGACGAGGGGGGGCATTTGAAAGCCCAATAGTAAGCCAATACAGAAAGATTCTGCATGACAGTGAAAAGCAAAAAAATGACGGACAAACAACAGGTGTGGTAGAAACAGAAGGGAAGGAGATTTTCAAAAGTCAAGGTAAAAAAACACTACGCACATTCCAATCGTTAATAACATTGTGTTTGACTAGTTATGTCTTTAACATCTGTTAACAGGAAATGAAGATCTGGCCAAGAATTTAACCAGCAAATTTGCTGAGGTTAGTGAAGAGGGAAAACATGAGCAGCATGTAGCAGGACATTCAGGGGACCTACAACAAGAGGTAAGCAGAGTAGCAACGGTATGTGCTGTTACGTACGCATAGTATTCAGATAAGTCAAGGTGTTGATTGTAATGTTATGTGGTTATGCAGATGTCGATGCCGGCCGACAAGTTGTTGCAAATGTGTCAGACAATGTGGTACCAAATGACAATGAAGAGGAATTGCTGAGCACACAAACGTTAGCAGCAACACAAAGCGAACAATTAGGTAAAAACTGGATTCTTGTTAATAAACATGTAAATCACGTAACCAAAGTTTTGAAAATTGATTACATATGAAATGGGAATTAACTTTATACACGGGATAATATTGTTGTTTCAGAAACAGATGCGCCAACAAGTGAGATATTACACGAAGTGGTGATCACACAAACATTGGCTTCAACGCAAAGCGAACCAACAGGTATGCAGTGGAATAGTATAAAATTGCTAATATATAGAATTGCGTTAAGATTGTTGTATGGTGACGTATGTTACGATATCTTAAGGCGGCGCTATAACGCCAGAAGACGCTGCAGACGAGAGGAAAGTTGAATCAAGTGTGAACATTGGAGACACAAAAGCAGACGAACAAATGGAAGAGGATAAAACAGGTGAAGCAGAGGTGACCACGCTCAGCAATAATGAGTCAGGTATGATATTGTAAAATTTATAGGTACATGTATAGCTCATATGATATGATTGTGTTATAAGGTATGTTGATAATGTGAAGCAGGGTACGTAACAAACGCAAACACTACAACAAATACAGTTCAGTCAGAGGGAAATGATGAACAGGGGCAACAACCTGAAACAGGTATTGTAAAGTCATTTGATTGTGTCGATAGTAAAGCAATTATGTAACAGTTTGTGGGCGGATACGGAATTGTCGTACAGGAGTACAGGTGCATACGGCAGAATCGAGTGATAGGGGCAACCAGGTTGGTGAAGCAGGGAAACAAAAAGAAGCAGGTACGATGAAAAAGAAAAACTATATATGTTTAGAATACACAACACGGTCAATAAATTATATTTGGTTAAACATTTGCAGGAATGACCTGGATATTTCCATATATGTCAAAACCAGATGGCAACGATGCGCCAACGTTTAGCTTTGGCCTTACACAACCAGAACCAACAGATCCGGGAGAGTCGGGTTTGAATACAGTTCTTAAAATGCCAATACAAAAATGTTAGATAATTGTCTGCGTTTTAAACAGTTTTTAATGTCTATGTTACAGAAGGTGTCACAATGACTCAAAAAATGGAATGTGGTTTGACAGACAAAGCAGGTGAATCAGGTATCAAGTCTACATGCTACCAATGTTGAATCGATAGAACATATTAATCAGCTAACAAAAGTTGTGACATACGTTACAGTTCTGGCGGTGCGGAAGTCAATGAAATAGTTGATGAGAAGGAGGTTGTTGGGTCAACAGGTTAGATTGATGCTGTTTTTCAAATTATAAAATTATTAACATGTGTAATGATACAACCGTTTTTAATGTCTATCTTACAGAAGCTGTCACAATGGGTAAAAAAATGGAAGGTGTTCTGGAGGACCAACAAGGTGTAACAGGTATCAACTTTCCATGTTAACAATGTTGAACCGCTGGAACCGATTACTCACTTAACCATAGTTGTGACATACGTAACAGATTGTGCCGGTGTGGGTCCGAAGGCAAAACTTGATAAGAAGGAGAATGTGGGATCAACAGGTTAGATTTAGGCTATTTTTTGAGTGTTAAAAATGTTGAAAAGGGTAGTCATATAACTATTACATGTGTAACATTACTTTTATTTATATCCGTTGGTGCCGCCCGTCAGTTCATATGACTCACAGACTCAAGTTTACAA